>CACVCL010027159.1:0-181564 GCA_902729485.2 Mus minutoides
AAAAAAAAAAAAAAAAAGAAAAAAAAAAAAGAAAATTACAATATTATATTTAGTCAATATCCTATACAGCTTTGCACAGTACACTTGCCAAGGAGTGGAGACAGGAAAATGTCTGTTCCACTTGCTTCCAATTCATGTCACTATATTCTTTATCATCATTCGCATTTTCACAAGAAAACAATGGGCTATAAAATTGTCAGGAATTTATCATGTTTTCTTCACTCAAAAATGAATTTAAATGTTGAAAAGCAAAGGGAATTCTAAGGAAAATAATATGGGTCTTTGTTCTGGGTCTAGGTTATCTCACTTAGGATGATCTTTTTTATCTCTATCCATTTGCTTACCAATTTCAAATACCATAATTACTTAAGCATTGCATGTTCTGTTGTTTCTGACTTTCTATCTTGTACTGCTGCTGGTTTAGCGCAGTGAGGCATTGTCTCCTTCAAGTAACTTCTTAGAAACAGAATTACTAATTCAATGGATATACTTATTTGGAGATGTTTTAACAGATATTTCTAAGCTGTTTTCAAGAGAGATAACCCATTTTCCTCTGCCTCACTCTGAATTTTTCAATGATATTTTTAAAGCTTAGTTACTTTGATAGAACAAAAACCTTTATTTCTTATTTCAATTTAGCATCCACAATTTTTAGGACTCACAGTGATTATTTGTGCTGATGCTTTTGTACCTTATCGTAACACTTGAACAATAGTAATTACATCAAATACACACTTTGACAACATTTTCACATTTATTATTCCCTAAAAATCCTTAGCAGCCATGGAAGATAAACATGCGAGCCAGTTATTGTTAAAGTATGTCACAATGCATAACAATTAGTACTCTCAAATATTCTTCCAGTGTCACATTTAAAGTGGATTTCTTCATTACTTCAGTAGTGCCTTGCCTTCTCACAGTTGATATATTGAAAGCAGGGATTTATTCCTTAAGACTAATCCTTTTTCAATAAAACTGAAAAGACATTATTTCATTATAACCAGATGAGGACATAAACCAGTTGCTGACAATGCAGTATGTTTATTTTCAGACTAAGCTCTCTGGCCAGACTTCCATAATTTCAATTTATGTAGCATTTTGTAGTGTCGTATTATAAATGCTGTATGCCCTTTAAATCTCAGCATTATTTTTGTGAAGTCTCCAGTACACCTGTTTTTCTTGTTGCATTTAATTACTGTAATACTAACACATTCTCCTCTTAAAAATATGATGAAGTTATGGTCATTCATAAAATCAAACAGCTCCTTTCCTTTCTCTTGGCTTTAGCTGCCTCTCCAAACTAACATTTCCTTGGCAGTATGGTGTTAGTAATTTAGTACTTTATAGTTATATATTGGTAACTTAAAAACCATTTTATACTTAATACTTTGTGAAATATTTTGATGAATTATGTTCCTGTAACATTCCTGTTGCCTGAGAGAATATTTCACAGGAAAGAAATAATGCAGCGAAATGGGGGTTTTCTATGATGACCCTGATGTAGTTCACGGCTACAATTCCTCCCAACCAGACAATCAACATTTTTTGATATCACATGTCTCCTTTTCAATAAATTGAATAGAAATATTTACTGAAAGGAGGTAAACAGTTATAATGCTGATATTTACCAACATTGCTTTGAATTTTTTTCTAGATCCTCTGTCCATAGATTATCATCATGTGTATCTCTCTCTTATCTTTTAATTTTTCCTTTTATTGATAATAGATTTTTATCACATAATATGTCCTCATTATTGTTATCCTGCATTTGTCCCTCCTAATATTTTCCACCTCCCTTTCTCTCCAGATCCAATCCCTTCCTGTATCTTTTGAAAACAAACAGGCTTTAAATGAATAATAATATAATATATAATATATAATATGTATGATATCATAAATATAATACAATATAAAAGATAAGATAGAACAGGGACTGACACATTGGATTTGGACAAAACAAGCAGAAAGAAAAGAGATCAATGGAAAGCACAAGAAGTAGAGATCCACATGTTTCTATACCCAGGAGACCCAAAGAAACTCAGAGCTGGAAGGATCCTGGTGAATACTCACACAGCTGGTGAGCATACTGCCTCAGTCTCTGTGAGTTGATATGAACTTTGCTCATATTGATTTAGAGGACCTTCTTTTCCTAAGGTCCTCTATCTGATTTGCCTCTTACATTCCCTTTTTCTGGAAGGTTTCCTAAACCCCAAGGATGGGAATTTGATACCATTCTTACTCTTATCACCATTTAATATGTTCATCTTAATATTTACGCATCTGCACAATTTAAAAACTCTCTAATTTGTCCTTAAATAAGGAGGTTTACTTCTTTGTATGTTTTTAAAACTAGATTTTATGTTTAATAGAATTTTTTTTTCATAAATGTCTCCTTGTTTTCTATTGGAGTTTCTTTATGAATTTGCAAACTTGTTGAGTATTCATGAAAGTTGGGCAAAGTTCAACGATGTGTTGTACATGGGTCTCAGTCATTACTGTATTTAAAGGGTGTAAATTGTTTTTGATGTGGAGAAGTTTTAATAATATAGACTTTCAGAGCATTATTTTCTGTCTAACCTATGGAAGAAGCCCCTATTTCTGAGAGTATTATGTTTTGCTCTCAATCATTGTGTATGTGTAATTACAAGGAGATCAAATGGTAACTTGTGGGAGTTACTTCTCTGTTTTTTCTCTGTGGGTTCAAGAGATAAAGTTAAAGTTATAGGGCTTAGCAAAAATCATCTTTATTTGTTGACCCATCTCATTGGGCCGGTTTTATTCATGTAGTGTTTTGTCATTTTTTTTTTTAAATCTTAAGATTTAATTTTAAGTATAACTTGTTGTCAAGAAAAATACCATGAAAGCATAGTTCGGTAGATCTACAAATTATATTTACAAATGTGCACATATCTCGGTAAATTTATACCTACTTTTTCTAGTATTATCATTTAACCATAAATAACTTTAAATTTTCATTTGTTAAAAAGACACCTTATTATGTACTTATTTTTACAGATGTGTCTGTTGTAAGAATCTTTAAGGATGTTTTTATCTGTTTGTAAATTATGTGCCTACTTCCTAATTATTATAGTACCTCAATTAATAATTGTTACACTTACATTTGATACCCAGAGGAAAAAATTAATTCAACTTCCTCTCAATATTCATGGCTACTCTCATGTTATTTTTTTATACAAAGAATAATGCTTTGTTTTAAAAATGAAAAAAGACAGCACTTAAATTAAAATATTTTAAATTAAATCTTTAGGTGACAAAGGAAGAATGCAATACTGTTTCCTTTGGCCACATGCCCATTGGCTGAGGAAAGGGATAAATAGTTTAGATTTTCAACAACTAGCATTTGTTAATTGTTAACCATTTTATTCATTTGTCGCTCTTTTTCACTGATCAGAGGGAATGGTCCTGCTATGAATAAGCTAATTCAGTTTACTCCAATTCTGTGGAGGAAGTTGAAAATCAGATTTTCATTTGGTAACTCTGTGCCTTGCATGTGTTAAGCTGCACAGATGCTATAGTTGAGATTTTCAAAGAAAAAAGAAAGTCTAATATGTATTGATTTATTTTGTATTTATCTCAAAAATATCAGAGCCATATAACATAGTGCTTATTATTCCATCTCATAACTGGGAGTTTAATTCATATGAATTCACTGAAGTAATTTGTATTATTAATCTTTGCATTTCTCTTAAAATGTTAGCCTCTAAATGTGAGCAAAATCCTGAAAAAATCTAAGGAAAGGAATGCTCCTTGCACTAAAGAGAACATTGCAACTTTATGTACAGATTAAAACCTATAATTTCAATGGAAGACTAATTTGAAATTTATAATAACATATGAGAAATATTTTGCAGAGCATAGTGTCTCAGTCCTGCAATGTCAGTCTTGGAGACCTGAAACAGGAGGTTAAAAAGTGTAAGGACAGCTAGAATTAAAGAGTTGAAGAATCTGTTTCAATAGATAAATGTTGATAATGAAGAAGGAAAAGGAAAGGGAGGGGAAGAAGACCGAGAGAAGGAAGAAGTGGAACAGAAAAAAATGAGTTTCTAGAAAACCTCAAAAATAAGAAATTTAAAATTCAATGTCCCAAATTCAGAAGGCAGATTTGAAGTGTATTCTTTTATACATGAACTACTCTATCAAGAATTACATATGCCATGCCAGATTGGTATGTCATCTTATTTATTTTCCTCATAAAGATCCAGGAATCACAACTGACCATTTGTGGCCTTCATGGGCAGCCCAGTTGATTTCCAGCTTGTTAAATTCTCCATGTAGTCTGGCTGGATCTAGTAGAATATAACTTGTGGTTAGGAAGTAGAGGGAGAGCTAAGACTAAGAAAGAGAAATAAGCATCTATTCCTCTAGGCCCTACTACAGACTTCTGAGCCCAATGCTGATATCCATGAAAAAAAATAGACAATTATGTAGATTCAAATGTAAGGTTTTGATTAACACATCATGGAAAGCAAGTATATATCACTTGAAGTTACTCTAAGCTTGTTGTTATTTAAGACAGATCAAGCAGACTCCTGAATCTTTCCAAGATTTGTGCAAGAAAAGGGACATTTTACAGACTTTAAACAAAAAGTAAGAATATAAGTGATGAAAAGCATTCTACTCAGGATTATAAGAGTCTAGTGACTTTTAAAAGTGTCCAAAATCTAATTTTAGGCCATTGATTCAGCAGTAATCAGTGTGTTCCATAACCAAATTTGTGGGGAGTCTAGCTGCCACTCCTTGAAGATGGCGCTGAGTGCCTCAGCCTTATCAGCCTTGCTGTCATAAATAACTCCTAATATGGCATTAGACTGTGTCGACAGTGATGTGATCCTAAGCCTGAGACTATGATTCTAAAGCCCGAGACTTCCTGGCGTATGAGCAGGAGCCACGTGACATTCTGTGAGTGACCAGGATAGGGTTTATTTGGCTGCTTCCGGTGGAGTTCGGGGCCTTTCCACCATTCTGTAGCCATGCAACAAGTATTCCTGAGAAAACCGTCTAGAGAAGGAATCTAGTTGTCCTGTGTCTTATTCCTGCTGGTCGGGGTCGATGCGAGACACAAATTAACAGAGCTATCTTATTCTCAGGAACTGGTCTTTGTCTCCACATTTATCTGTTCAGTGTTAAGGTGGCCTTAAATCCCACTTTTACTCAAGTACATTTTAAATACAAGGCTGTTGGGTTAAATTAGATATTATACACATTACTGAAGTATGAAAGATCCTGAGATTGATGACTTTCAATGTCAAAATAAAATATAAAGAAAAATAAGTGAAAATAATAATAGAAACTGGTGAACAAGAATGAGGGTGATTAAAATGTATTGTAAATAACACTTCCGGGAAAAGATAAAAGGAAACCTTATATTAATACCTATAATATCTAGATTGGGGATATCTGAATCCCCTGGATTCTGTGTGCAAAGAAAAATCATCATTGGTACATTCTGCCTACCCAGCCTGTGTCTAAGGAATCTGAGGAAGGATAATAATGACTCTCTCAGCAGCTGTAATTTTCATGCTGCCATCAATATTACCATTCATTCCCAATTTATCACATTATCTCTATTTTGGTATCAATAATATACCTAATTTATAAAAAAAGTCTTCATGTTTATAAAGGTATTATTTTACTTAAATATTAATGTACCTAGTAATATTAGCCATTTATTGAATATCAGTTGAATGTGTATAGGGTTTGTATCTTGCCAAAATACTAAAACAGTAAAAAAAAAAAAAGGGGTCAGTTAAGGCAGTTATGAAAACATGACGATACTCTGGAGGATTTTACACTTGAAATAGCCAAAAATAATAGATCATTTTCACTCATCTTCATTAGTATGTATATAGACAAGGAACTGGATTAATGATGACAGTTTCTATGAAGAAGAAAATTTAAACACTGTGCAAGTCTTTCTTCTTCTGCCTGATAAACATCAGAGTTATAGCCTAAATCTGTGTCTGAGATTAAAGTTGATAGGAGGTCAGGCCGAATATGTCACACTCTGGGATGGTTCAGAAACACTTGCATACCCCTCTAAGAGTCCCAAACTAATAACAAGAAGAAAATGAAATTTGGCTGTTAATTAAATTTGTAACTGTTTCAATGAAATAAAACAGATTAATATTATTTACTTGTAACACTTCCTTCAAGAGGACAGAAATGAAAAATATTTCATTGTAAATAAATATGTGATATAATGTGATTTCTTCATGCACAGATTGGATCCATTATTTTAAAAGGGTGGGGGGCTGATTCTAGCTCTGTAGGTAGATGGTTAAGGAACTAAACATGGCATTAGCTTTTGTGGTACAAGAGTCTCTAGGTAAATGAGAGCATCATATAGCAAGAGACCAGTAACATAGGTGAGGACATGCCTCTTCTGAGCTTTCAACTTCTAAACGACTCCTAGGGTTAAATCACAGGACCTCCAAATGGATGACCAAATCAAGCCTAATCAACTTCCAAAGGTCCTCCTTCTTAGCAAGCAGTTAGATTAAATGTCTTCAGACTGAGGATGGAATGTCAATTCCAAAGTCTTAGAGAACAAATGTAACTACTCTCCAAACAATAACACTGGTAGATTAGTGAACCAAACAAGAGTGTAGACACATCTCTTACCATTGTCAGTTCTTTCTTTCAATCTTATAGGTTTAAGTCATGCCCAGGAGTACAAATGCAATGAGGTTCAAATGGAATGAAAGATCCAAGTTCGATATTGAACATTATTAGGATTTTTAATTCCTAAGAATGAAATAAGTGATAAAATGAAATTTTCTGGATTTCACAATAGCTGATTCAGACTTTTCAAAAAATTGTTTTCCAATGATTTTAAGAAGGTCAATGTCTACAAAAGGCTAAAGACTGCATATAAGTCACTAAAATGCAGTTCATTTCTTAAACAAACATTTATTGACCTTGCACTGCATGCTAGGCATAATTCCAGGTACTGGGTATATGGCCACAAACAGCTTGTTGAATATCTTTATATAGGTTTAAGGAAAAGTACTTAGATATTAAAGGAACAATGAGCTCTGTCCTAGAGTTTGTAGGCAGTGTTTATGGAAGTTTTTTTTCTGTACCTTGATAAAAGTAGAAGTTATCCATGTTAAAAAATAATAACAACAGAAACACTATGTGCAGAGAGTAAAATGAAGGAGGAGGGGACTGAAACAGCAAGGTGGCGATGCAGTCTTCATTTCCCAACACATACTAAGTCATCTGATCTTAAATATATACATAAATGTTTTGTTAGCTGAAGAACAGCTCATGATTTTATTAGCCTATGTGTGTACATTTCTACACCTCTCAGATTCCTCTTGAGTACCCAAGTTTATGAATAAAACATATTTTACCTGGTATTAGGCCCCTGTCTCCTGAAATATTCGGTCATAGCTGTCATACCCTCTAATGTGTCTGAATGTGTTAAAGTGATAGTGGTGTTCTGCTGGCTTTAGTAATCACACTAATGAATTAGTGAAAGTAAATGCATACAGCAATATTGGGTCCTAATAGGAGACTATTTTCATCAGGTATGTCAGGGTTTCTTTCCTAAATGGGAATTAATTACAAATAATTTTGATGAAGGAAATCTTATGTAAGCAGAAAAAAATTAAGTAATGAAAGATACCACAGGCAATATAAATCCTGTTGTCATAAATCAGAGTTAAAGGATTTTAAGATCTGTGCATGCATAGAAATAACCATACAATTTTTATTGAACATGTCACATTTTACATCTAAGATAAAGGGATACATAATCTAGATGCTTTATCCAGTCAGCTGTTGGCTTTGATTTTTTTTTCAATATCTACTTTAATATGGGTTCTAAAACACTTGAATCTCCCTTTTAGCCCACCACCTACCAGAGGCAGTGAAAAAGAAAACTTAACAGGGTAAAGGAGTATGTGGGCCTATTTAGACAAATCAGAAACAGTAGCTCAATCCACTAGCAAACACCATTCATGAATCAGCAACTGCAGAATGATCCAGAAGAAACCTCCAGGCTCTGACAATTGGCCTGAGTACACAGAATTGGCAAGACGCTGTAAGAATATCAGACAAGTACTTTGGTGAGTTTCTCTCTATAAAGTCACAACAAACAATGATCCGCAAAGAGGCAAGATGAACCAATATGACAGCATTGTCAGCTAAAATAAGCATCAGCAAAACCCAAAGAAGACCATCACATTTATATCCATCATTATCATCATTTTGTGGATTTTTTTCTGTCAATAGGAGACATCATGAGAACATAGATCAGTTTAAAAGTATGACTTTGGTCTATCGCCTGTTTGTTGAAGGAATTCACAGATGTACAGAATTTGTTATTTTCAATAAGCACCTAGAGAAGCATCACTTTAGAGGTCACATGTGGGTTTGCTCTTCATCAGACACCTGCCACACTGAGATCTCCGTGAGGTGGATACATTTTTTTTTCTGCTGTCAGTCTGGGGATACTTTCACAACTTTGCTTTTCTAGTAGCCATATGGAGCTTGTACATGCCCAGTCTCAAGGTTTGACAGAGCATTTCACTGGATGGTAGAAGCAGGGACATGCTGTTCACCTAAGTGCTGTCAGTTTTGGCATCAACGTGTAGAGCTTCTGCCAAGGCTTACATGCCATTTTCTACACTCCAGTAAGGAAGTTCCCCTGCCAAGGCCACTTAAAATAGCACTTTCAGTTATGCCTAGTACTTCTTAACTCTTTGGAGGCAGGCAAAAATTTCACCATCTTTTGTTATAATAAGTAAATAGTATAGATATCTACTGAAAATGAAAAGATCTACTGAAAACATGTGCAGACAGAAGAAGAACAAAAAATTTCCCATTATCACAAACTACTGGTAGTTGTTTCAGCATGTGTTATGTGATAGTTAGCTTTATGCGTAATAGCTGGGGTCAGTTAAAAGTCAGATTTTTTGTAAATCTTACTGTGATCAAAGTCTTAACACACATATTTGTGCACACACACACACACACACACACACACACACACACACACACACAGGAATTATATCATTATATGAAACTCTCATCTTATTACTTATAAGCATGAGCATTTAATTAAAGTATGGATTCAGCATCCTTTTTTAACATCATTGTCATTTCTGGAACACCTGTTCAATGCACATTTTAAAAAATTTATTCTGAATCAGTTTTAAGCACTATAAGGCTAAGTGGTTATTATCCCCATTTTACTAATGAGAAAACAAGAACCAAAAACTTGATTTATTTTTTGTGGCCATAAATATTTTCATTTTAATAAATATATTTTGTTTCAATATTGAATTAAAAACTGTAGAATTAACTTTTTAAAATAAACTAAAACTATGTGTTCAAAAAGCCAACTGACGATTTATTTTTCCTGTCTTTCTATCATCCCTTGGCAGTGGTACAGTTTAGAAGTATGGCATAACTATTTTTAATTTGTACGCTGCATTTGGAAGGTATCCAAGAATTCTTCTAGTCCAATTCTATTATAGTGTAAGTTCAAGTTGTGTTAGAAAGAGGTTAACTCTCCTGACAGATTCCACACCTTATTTAAGTAGCAACTGTAGAAGCAGAAGTCATTCATTCTGATTCATTGAACAAAGCTGAAGTACAAAATCACCTTGACCTTCAACTCTGTGCTGAGTAATTCTACCAGTCCTAGAATTGCTAAAGCAGTGGATGAATTTTTATCTGTGTTGTTACTTTTAAATGAATTATATGCTATCATAAGTTTATATAAATATCTCATATTATACCAAATATATAATACTATATGACCTGCAACATTAAATTTACTTTGTTGCCAGTTTATAACTGTAATCTTGCTATTTTTTGAAATGTAATATAAGTTTCAGAAATTCAGGATATCTAATATATGAACCCCAAAGTGGTCTCAACGTACAGATTGAGTAACACTGTCATAAAGTAAGAGGTAAATTATAAAGGAATTTTAGAGATATGAACTGAGTTTTCATAAGAATTTAAGTCCTGGCTTAATGCTTTAAGAAAAAAATGTTCCATAGGTGTGTGCTTATATTCTGACACACATTTATTATTCAAACACTTTGAGTAGAACAGGGTCCAAATATCAAATATTTATTTTGGTGATCTTAACTGCTAAGAGCATGAAACCATTTCAGGTAATATCTGCAGAAAAAAAAAATCTTCTCTATTTCATGTGTGCATCACCTGTCAATTGAAAAGCCTGCGACCTATGGATTGGGCATGGAATGGGAGGTGGTATACCCTGAAGATGAAAAAACTCTGGGATAGAGCCAGATGCAAGAGATCAGCCCAGAAAGATGTGAGTTCATAGAGAAATGGAACCAAAGCATAGGTATCCAGCCACATGACAGAATGTAGGATATCTTATGTTTCTAGACAGATTAGAGCCTAACTATATGGCCAAAGTATTTATAAATATATTTTGAGTTTGAGTCTTATTTCTGGAAGCTTTGGGGCTGAGAGAAATTACTGGACTCTAACTTGTACAAAATGGTACTCTATGTTGGGGTCTGTATATAAATGAATTATTCTTAATGCAAATAACATCAGTGAAATAAGCTGGTGGCTGTATTTCTTTAAGTTATTCCCTAGTAATCACACAGACAAATCAATGTTTATTTAAAACTGCCCCTCGCTAGCTGTATTGGTTAGGGTTCACTAGAGTTACAAAACTTATGGATAGTCTCTATATAGTAAAGAAATTTATTGATGACTTACAGTCTGCAGTCCAATTCCCAACAATGGTTCAGTAGTAGCTGTGAATGTAAGTCCAAGGATCTAGCAGTTACTCAGTCCCACATGGCAAGCAGGTGAAAGAGTGAGAGCTAGTCTCCCATCTTCCAATGTTTTTATATGATCTCCAGCAGAATGTGTAGCCCAGATTAAAGGTGTGGGCAGGGAACCTAGAGAGAGAGCTAGCCCAAGCTGACAGCCAGTCTGGCCAAGCAGACACAGATGGGCTCCTAGGACGGGAAGCAAGTAGGAAAGTAGAAAATCCTCACCTGGTGACAAGGCTAGGAAATAGTGAGCATGAGACAAAGGACACTCACAGGGAGCCACTGAGGCAGACTCAGTGAGGAGCTAACCCTAGAGAACCCCAGACCATGGTGTCTGGACACTGAGCTAGACTGAGATGAATAACAGCTTACCAACAAGCAACCTTGGGGGGAGGGATCCAGACTAAGCTTGAGATGATCCCTGCCAGGCACCATAATAGGCATGCAGAGAATAACAGTCCTGAGACCATGCCTGAGATGACTAGAGACACTGGGTGTCATTAAGAGGAGCCAATGAAGTGGTTGAAAAATGGAGGAGAAAGAGAAACAGAAGGATGTGGGCACAATGAACAGAGGCAGAACTGGAGACTTGAGGATAATGAGGAGCAGTCCACTGTGAGTTGCCAGTGATACAACCAGGGATCAGAGAAGGGCTCTGGCTTGTGCCGCCAATAGGGCCATGTCTGGATCCTTGGCCCTGTAACAGCAGATAGATATCTCTGCTCTTTGATGCCACCTGGCAGTCAAGTTGTAGTACTCCAGAGTGAGTCCCTCACATGGGAGATACAAGTGAGCTGTCCTCAAGAATGTGAACATGGGAACTGACCTACTACTCATCTCTCTATGGTACGGTAGGCAAGGAAGAGATATTCTCTTCCCCCTTTACACCTCATCACCTGCTGCCAGTAGGAGACCTGGCCCTAGGTTCCTGAGTGCAGGAGAGATGATCCTGCTTTTCACCAGTTGCAACAGTCAGGATACCAGTACTTTGCCTGGCCAGCCCAATAGATCTGACCCGGGTGATGGTGACAGGGACACTGGCCAACTGCCCACAAGAGCACAGGTGTAGAATAGATGGTCCTTCCACTTGTCTTCCCTGTGTGACATGGAGGAGGGAGGAAAGCCCCTTTCTTGCCCCTTGCACCTATGGCAGGCAGAAGAGCTGGCCCCAACGGGGTCATGAGAGGAGACCTGGCCCTTTACCTTACCTAGGAAGCACGGCAGAGCTGACCCTCTGTCTCAGTGGTTGTAGGCGAGTTGACTGTGAGGGCAATGAGAGTAAGAGAGCCAGCATGCAGACCATCTCAGATAATTCTCAGGTCCAGATCCAGGTTATTGAATTAGCCCACCTTAACATCTATCCAGTCAATGAACTGCTGGAGTGAATGAAGGAACTGGTCTTAATAGATTAAAATCTTCAGGATCTCTACAACATAGGGCAGCAACAGGATATCCAAGAAGGGTCCCAGTATTGATAGAGTAGCAAAAGCCAGAAGCCTAGTACCAGAACAATGAGTAACTGCAATGCAAATTTGCAAGAAGTATGGACAAAACAGAAGACTGTGGGTCGCACTGGGACACACCACAGCTTCCACAAAAAGTTTTTTCCCCTATTGGTGGAGGGGTTGCAATGGTTGAGGGTGGGTAAGAGGGGAGGGGGATATGAATGGAATTCACAAAGAACCAATATCAAAAATATATACATGTTTATACTGGTAATTTTAACTCAAGTGATATGCCAATGTCGTCTTTTCCAATATAATGCTATTTCCATTAGCAAGTATTGGATTTCCTTCCTAGCACAGTCTAAGAGATTTATTTTGTTCAATTTAAACCATACACTGAGTAACATCAGGAAGGTAACAAACAGGGTCACCTGGCTGTGTGGTCCTGTGTACAGCTGTTGGTATTGACATGTCAATAGTCTTAAAACATCTTGCTTCTTTCAAATGTATTTCAGCCACATCTTCATTAGTCTGGAACACCCAAATATGGAAATATTCCAACATGTATTATTGCAACATATGGGAAATTTCTTTTGATACACACTATTATGTCATTGCATGTGACCAAGTTATTTATGTGTACAATGTGTATATATATATATATGTTTATATGGAAGGAGCAGCTATTCAACACCTTTACTCTTCTGGGCAGTTGGTCAGTATCCCTGTCACCACCACCAGGGTCAGATCTATTGTGCTGGCCAGGCAAAGTAGTAGTCTCCTGACTCTTGCAGCCGGTGAAAAGCAGGATCAGCTCTCTTGCACTCATATATATATATATATATATACACACACATACATACATACATACACATTATATAATAAACATTGTACAGATAAATAACTTCGTCACATACAATGTAATAATAGTGTGTATCAAATGAAATTTCCCATATATTGTAATAATACATGTTAGAATATTTCCATATTTGTACACATAAAAATTTTATGTGTATAATGTTTATATATTTATTTATATATACACATATTTAAAAATCATCTGAGCTACTCAGCTATCCTAATAAGCCAGAGTTATTATTTTCAATATTATATAAATAGTATATAGGAAGTTTATTAGTTTCTTCAAGCCAAAATCAAAGGTTCAAATATATAGCAGGCTTGCAAATAATCTGCAGTTACTCCTACTACCACCACTAAATGGCTTTTGAAAGTAGTTTGGGAGACAGTGAGATGTGTAATATCTGCTCAGTAATTCTTTACTATTTTAAAGGGGAAATATAGTATACCTTTCTAGAGGAGGAAGAAATTCCTACTTCATGTATTATAAATATATCCTCTTTATCGATGCATATAATTTACCAGCTGATTATATTTATGTGGTTCAAACTTTGATTGCTTCTTTTACGTGCTCGGTCTATAACAAAGTTTGATTTATGTCACCTGTAAAATAGGAAAGTACAAAATTACCTTTGCATAAATGAGACAATTTACACAATGCCCCCAAGGGGCTATGGAGTATATAAATATAAACATGCATGAATTTCTTTCTTTAGATAACATTGCTATTCTGATTTGAAACGCACGTTTCTTAAATGATCCTAAAGTGCTTCCTAAAAAGTATATTTTGCAAATTATTTGCAAATTATTTGTTCCTTTTTTATTTTCAGGAATATATATGCATTTTGTACAGAATATAAAAATTATGAAATAGAAAGACATAAAAATATCAGTTTATCTGTTGCCAGAAAACAGATGCAATAGACATTCCAAGTGATTTAGCAAGGTATAGAGCAATTTAGAAATTTTCTAGAGGCCCTATAGTGAAAGAAAGCAGCTTCTCTATGGGGGAGTACAGACTGATACTTGGAGCCTAGAGAGAGTTGTTTATGGAAAGCCCATCACAAGTCTTGACCTTCAGTTGCAGAAAACAAAAGACATAATTCTTCAACAGGAGAGTAAGGGAATCAACTCTCTAATTTCATCCTGCTACAGATTCTTGAAATTACATTTAATGTTTTCCATTGGTACCCCAAAAGATATCAGAGATCAAAAGACTCAGGTATAGGAGAAATCGAATGTCAGCCCTCCAAGACCTAGGATGAGATGAATAAAATTAAAGAGTAGTTGTATGAAGGATAATAGAAAACAGTATTTAGAATAATTTTCTCTTTCTATCTGGGAGTAACACATTCCATGTAAATGCTCTTGGAAATTCGGCTTTGATTTGTGAAGATCAGATTCAGTAGTTACTATGCTATTATCTTTTAATTCATTAGAAAATTATTCTTTTTTTTTTGTTTTGTTTTGTTTTGTTTTTGTTTTTCGAGACAGGGTTTCTCTGTATAGCCCTGGCTGTCCTGGAACTCACTTTGAAGACCAGGCTGGCCTGGAACTCAGAAATCTGCCTGCCTTTGCCTCCCGAGTGCTGGGATTAAAGAAGTACGCCACCACATCTGGCTTTAGAAAATTATTCTTTTTTTTTTAAGTCACTACTTTTTTTTTTTGGTTTTTCGAGACAGGGTTTCTCTGTATAGCCCTGGCTGTCCTGGAACTCACTCCGTAGACCAGGCTGGCCTCGAACTCAGAAATCCGCCTGCCTCTGCCTCCCGAGTGCTAGGATTAAAGGCGTGCGCCACCACGCCCGGCTCTTTAAGTCACTACTTTGTTTAATCAGCTGTTACTGTGTGTGGGGTTGAATGAGAATGGCCTGATTGTCTCATATTTAAATGCTTGGTTTACAGTTGGTGAAATTGTTTGGGAAGTATTAGGTGTTGCCATGTGGACAGAGATATGCCATGGGCTTTGAGATTTTAAAAGCACATACAGTTTCTTGCTTGTGATCTCTCTCTCTCTCTCTCTCTCTCTCTCTCTCTCTCTCTCTCTCTCTCTCTTTCTCTCTCTCTCTCTCTCTCCCTCTCTCATATGCTTGAGAATTAGACATAAGTTCATAGCTGTCGACCTGCTGTCATGCTTCCTGCCATAATGGTTATGATAAAACTGTGAGCCTGTAAATTCAAAGCTTTCTTTTGTATGTTGCTTTAGTCACAGTATCTCCTTACAGCAATAGAAAAGTAACTAACATAGAAGTTGGTACTAGGAGTGAGGTATGATTGTACAAAGCCTGACAATTCCAGTTTTCTTTGTTTGTATGCTTGCTTGCTTGAGCTTAGAGTAACTTGGAAGACTGTGACTTTGGACTAGGAAGGAAGGTGGTAGAAGGCTGTAAGTGGGGGTTAATTAGCTATCCTAGTAGGATCTTGGAGAACAAATGTGCTGAACGTTCTCTGGGACTTGTTGGCCCACCTGGACAGTTTTTGAGAAGAGTATTAGCAATTGGATTAGAGACCATTCTTGTTATGTTGTTCTAAGATTCTGCCTGAGGCTAAAATGGAGAGAGTTTTGTTTGTTTGTTTGTTTGTTTGTTTGTGATTTGGGTTTTTTTGTTTGTTTTGGAAGAGATTTGATGACCATCTAATATTGACTCTGTCCCTTACTTATTAGTGAGCAGTCATATGCAGATCAATGAAAAAGACCAGTTTGGGCCTAAAGATACAGTATACAGTTTGCTGAGAAAATGATCGCACTACAGTAAAGAATTTGGAGCACACGCTATACTGAAAAGAGATAGAGAGAATTGGTTTTAAGACAGTGGAGCCTTTCGGGAAAGACCCCACTCAGCTAATCCTGCACCTTTTGAAAATATAAGGCCTAAGGAATTATCTGTTCCTAAAGAGAAACAAGACAAAGTTTGTACAAATTTAATGAAAGGAGGGGCCAGATTACATCCTAAGAAAACAGCAAAACTTGGCAGTGATGGAAATGTAGTTCTAGCTTTGGAATTATATAGGATACAAGAACCAAGGTATATAGGAACTTCCTCCATGTTTAAAGAAAGCCACCGAGGCCAGGCCTGTAGCAAGGCAAACCATGTTTGGAGGTTTGGAGAAATCTGTGAAACTATGAAGGCAGTGTCTAGATTTCACTGGCAACCCAGTTTCAGATCTGTGGGATGTCTGCCAAGGACAGCTGTGTCAAGGTATGGCATGGGCTACAGCAATAGAGGTGTGTGGCTGTCAGTGATGCTGAAAAGGAAGGTTAATCTCAGACCCTGGAGATCAGACTTGGAGATAAGAGGATTTTCACTTTTCTCTGATGCATTTGATTCTCAATTTGCTTCAGTATTCCCTTGTTAAGTCTCCTTACTTCACTTTTAGAATGATAATGTGCATTCTGTTCATTTATGTGTTGGAAGCAAATGATTTGATTTTTATATTATGGGGAGTTACAACTGAGAGATCTATGTGAATTTCAGAACAGACTTAAGGCTTTGGACTTTTAAATTATGTTGAGATTATCAGGACTTTTGAAGTTGGCCTAAATGTGTTTTGAGTTATGATGCATTTGCAAACCTATGGAGATCAGGGAATGATATACTGTAGTTAGAATAAGAATACACCCTCCCCACATAGGCTCATATACTTGAAGCTTGCTTCAGAGTTGGTGGAATTGTTTGGGAAGACTGAAAAGGTGTGGCCTTGTTAAAGAATGTCAGTAGAGATAAGTTTGAGGGTTCAAAAGTTTCTGCTTTTTCCAGTTAGTGTTCCCCATCCCTGTTTCTTTTCTTTTCTTTCTTTTTCTGTTTCTTTTTTTTTTTTTTTTTTTTTTTTTTTTTTTTTTTTTTTTTTTTTTTTTTTTTTTTTTTTTATACGAAGAATGGAACTTAATCTTTATTTACAGGACATGACAGGGTACGAAATTCCACATAGAAATAAATTCAGAGGACAGCTTCATAGAGTATGTACAGTTTATAACTGTTCAAGTATAGTTTCTTTTGTAAAAAAAAAAAAAAAAAAGTGCTACAATAACAAACTGCATTTAAAAAGAGTTCTTAGTAGAGAAAGAGTAAGACAAGTCTGAGAACACAGAAAAGCACAGCACATAGCTAACAACTTTGTGCCTTGGCTGGACATAAGAAGTTAAAGGTCCCGGGAGCTCCATCATGAAATTGGGAGGCGAAGCCTTCAGAGGTAGTTTCTGGCACCACATTTTGCTCTTCCTCTTCCTCCATTGAGAAGTACTTCTCAATTAAGTTCAATGAGGCCTTGTATACAGACTCTTTTTCACGGCTCTGCAGTGCTTCAATTTTATCCAAGCCTCCACACTCTTCAATCATGATACTGAGCTCTTCTGTCTCACCCAGTTTCTCTGCAGCCTGAAAGATATTTGAAATGGCATCAAGAATAACCTGAATAATCTTGGTGTCTTAAGTTTTCTGCTATCTTGCTAGCTTCTTACCTGCTGTCATGCTCCCAGTCATGAACTCTAACCCTAAGCTTTCTTTAATATGTTGTTTATTCCTATGCATCAATCAGTTCATCTCAAAATCTATATTTTATCTACTTATTTATAGAAATATACATATGAACATTTATGCTTTCTCACTAGTTTCAGTAGTTAGCACATTCAATAAATCTCAGGATGGTCACCAATATGCATCAGTGTTTCAAGAAGGAATGAGAACAGACAACTATTTTTCATAAACATTGAACAAGAATGAGGCCAAATTTTAATTTTCCACTAATCTTACTGTATTCTTTGACTGTCTTCAGTTTGGGGTTACTGTGTTATATGTAGTTGTCTGTTGTGTATGTGTGTCTGATTATTTTCCCACATCTCATACTTGTCCTGCACAAAAGGCTTTGCTATGTATTTATTGGCTATCACAAAAATTAGAGAGAGAAAATTTTAATCTATCTATCATCTATCTATCTATCTATCTATCTATCTATCTATCTATCTATCTATCTATCTATCTATCTATCTAGGATGATTTGTTTATCTATATAGGATGAGTTATCTACATACATCTTCTTTAGAAGAGTAAACGTTATAAATTGAACTCATGATCTCTGGAAAAGCAGTCTGTACTCTTAGCCACTGAGCCATTTCCCTGCAACCACATGGTGGGTGGTTCAAAACCAGGCCTGGAGCAAGAGGGAGAAAAGAAGGGGGATAAAGAGTAAAGGTTAATTTAATTTACTGAGCACAACTAGTCAAGAATGGTACTCTAAACCACACACAAATGTTACTACCCATTACATACATGTTGCTTTTAACATTATTGGAATTTTTTTGTTTGTTTAAGCCATCTTTTTATCTGTTGTGTGCAATTAGCAAAAGATTACCATAACACACACACACACACACACACACACACACACACACACACACAAACAAACAAACACACATGCATACACACATCATTCCAGGTTCTGGACATAGAAAAGTTCATGATTTAAAATGAAACTCTACTTTCAAGTTGCAAATCTGATTACATAGGAAATACACCACATAGTTAACTTGATTACATTGCTCACGTAAATGGTGGTTAAATTTAAGGAGTCTAAATACAAGATATGGCCATAAATAAAGTGACTTGTTTGACATTATCTGAAGGCATATAATTTAACACCTGGTTCTCACTTGATGGTGGCTTTGGAGGAGCCTTAAGAGGTTGACCCATTGACTTAAAAATCCAGGCAACCTCCATTGCTCACAGTTTACTCTTTCTCCATTGTGCTGCTGGTTCACCACAGAAGCTCTCAGTGTCCTGTGCCTGCCACTATGCTTGCTGCCTGCTGCCTGCTGCCCCAGCCATTATTGACTCTGCTCCTCCAAAACAATAAGCCAAAATAAAACCCTCTCTTTTCTTTTTAAAAAATAAACTAGCATGGTCATAAGAGTTTATCTAGGCAACAGAAAGGTAACTAATCCAGATAGCATTGAGGAACGATTGAAGAGAACATGGGTTTTAAGCCACCTTATACTTAGAGCCAACAGCTTGGCCATAATCTTGTAAAATCCTGAGCAGAAGATTGAAGTGAAGAGAATCTGAGACTTTAGACCTTCAGGATCAGTGAGACTGTGTGTGTGTGTGTGTGTGTGTGTGTGTGTGTGTGTGTGTGTGTGTGTGTTTATTGTTTAAAGCTAAAAATTTTGTTCTGATTTTTTTATATAGCAAGGCAAACTAATGAACTTCCTCACACTTTTCCATTAGAAGATAACCTTTTCCAGTTATGATTTTGTTTCTCATCCTCAAGGTACTTTGGATTCAGACAAGCAGGGAAGTGGTTCAAACATAACCTGTATGTCAAAAATGAAAGTGATACTCTTCATGAGCTTTGTCTGAGAAAACAAATCTTCTGTTTTTAAGATTTTATGCATTTCATAAACCAGGCTTTTAAAAAGCAATCTCTGGGATTCATTGCATTATAAATATTTCCAGATTAAATAATAATTCAGATTTGAGGATTTAAAAGGGAAAGTTAGAGGTTGCTCTGGAGTTACATGCTTAATGCACTCCTTTTGCTATTCACTGGGGAGAAAGCTAAAGTGTTTCCTTTAAATGGAGGAACTTAAGAGATACTCCCTCCTCTGACCCAGGAGCAACAGAGTTGAAAACACAAGTAACATTAGAAAAAAATTATATCTTCTCTTGCTTTAAATATCACTTTCTTTTAGAAATACTGCAAATACATAGTCCACCTAGTGATGTATTGCCTATAGATGCATGGGTATAGGACCATCTATGAAACAGAGAGAGAGAGAGAGAGAGAGAGAGAGAGAGAGAGAGAGAGAGAGAGAGAGAGAGAGAGAGAGAGAATATAAAGTTAGAGAGAAAAATGTTGAACCATAGAATTGAAGGGCCTTTTATCAATGCATATTTATTATATTCATGTACAAAATTCTCAATAAAAATAATTATAATTTCAAAAATTCAGAAAATAACCATTAAATATATTATTTAAGATTTGCTTTTTTAAAGAATTTTACTAGTTATTTACTTATAAATGAGGATATAGAAAGATATGGGACCAGGCATGCATCTCCTGAAGTATTTGGCTAGAGGTTATCACATCAACAACCAGAACTTCATAAGAAAGAGAAAGTTTGCAATTGTTTTATGCTGAATGTAGAATAAACTTGCTATTAGATGGGGATGCCTTCAGGTGAAGTGGTATTGTAAAAGAAGTTGAGTACTTTATTTAATAACTATACAAAGATCAATGTCATTTTGACCAAGTACTTCAGAAAGGAGAAGCAGAAATAATTAAATTTAAAAAGCACAATTTTGTAAATAAGCTTTAACTTCTTCAATTTAAGTACTATAGAAACAGAATCTTGATTTTATTTATTTATAACTATTTATACATTTAATCCCTTTAATCTATATTCATTGAAAACATTACAGGTTATTTCTGCACGTGTTTCTCTATGTTTATATTTGTTTTCAGGTTTATGGGGACTTATGCAGGTGCTTTTTATACACCTAAGGCTGGGGTTGATGATAGGCTAACAAAAGGTATCTGCAATTGCTCTCTAGCTCATTCACTGAGGCATAATCTCTCAATTGAACCTATAACATACATAGATAATGTAGCTAGTCAGATTGTTTCAGGACTCCAGTCTCTACTTTGCAAGCACTGTGATTGTTAGTGTGGTGCTGCAGTTTTACATGGGTTTTGAAAACCGAAGCTGCAGACCTCCCACTTCCACAGAAAACACTGTCCACTAACCATTCCCCTACCCTGTAAAACATTTAACACAAAACTAAGAATAAGGAAGATAAATACTCTCTATATAGTTTTGACATACTATAAGTTTCAACGTGTGTGTATATATATATATATATATATATATATATATATATATATATATTATGCAAATGTATATTTATGTCTATATATGTCTATCTATCTATCTATCTATCTATCTATCTATCTATCTATCTATCTATCTATCCATGAAGACAGGTCTTATTTTCTTAACTACAGTTCATAGCTCTATCTCTGAAACATATAAAGTAAGCCAGATCTAGGTCGGATATCTCAAGAGACAGTTAAGAAATCAAAATAAATGGAACTTCTTCACATCCTTCAATACCAACCACTTGGTTCTATAATTCATCCCCTCCTCTGCACTAACATGTACTTCTAAGAATTAAAAAATGCCAGTTTTCTAATATATTTTCATGTTTTAGAGACATTGTGCTTGAGAATGCATGCATTTGCACATCGTCACATGCACTCAACATTGCTTGTGGAAGTCAGAAGGCAACTCGTAGGAAGCTTTTCTATCCACCTGACAAAGAAATTTGGATTTTCAAACTCAGGTAGTCATGCTTAGTTGGTAAGTAACTTAGTTCACTGAGCTATCTTGCCAGACCCTTGAATATGCATTTTAAGCAAAGGTGTTAGAATAATAATTTGTTTCTGCTTCAATAATTGTAAAATGTATATATTTAATGTGTGCTTACAATGCACACAGAGAAATCCTGTGTAGGATGCCTGACTAGGAACCACATAGCGATTAAACACACACACACACACACACACACACACACACACACACACACACACAGTGGAAATTGTAATGTATAAAACACTATAAAATATTTTCAGGATTATTTTGTATCCTATTGTTATCATATAGAGGTCTTGATCAAGTTCCCTTTCTTTACTAATTAGAGAATTAAATGATAGAAAAAAAATCCCTCCATTTCTATTTAATTGCTGTTTCAATGGGCTTGAGATAATATGGACAGAGTGAAGTTACCTCTATAAAGTGTTTAAATATATGGTAAGTCTGTTTGCATTTTCTCAGTAGTATCTTTTTTTTTTCTGTATATAGGGTTTTCTTTTAGCTCCTCAAGAATGAGATGAGAGGTTTTTTTAAAATTTGAACAAACCTTAATTGAAGGACCAATTTGTTTAGTTTCTCTATGGATGTGGATAGCTACTTAAAATCTTGAAATTCACTTTCCACATCCCTAACATGTGTAGTGGGTATAGATAACTTGTTAAATATGTACACATTTTACAACATTATGACCTAGAGATTATGAAAGTTTTGGAAGTCCTTAGAAAAATGAAAACAACTAAGGAAATATATATATGTTTATAAATATGAGAGGGAGAATTTTGATATTAATGATGCTTTCAGTCAGAACCCCAGTGGAGTTTTTAAAATAAACAAATCAAACAGAAACAAAATAAGCAGTTTTATTATTATGAATACTGTTGAAGATAATTGATCATTAAATATATTCTTCTTATCTTTTTAATTTATTTTGTTACTTGGTTTTCTTTTCTAATGTATTTCAACCCTCTCAATGAAGAAGACAGAGTGTATTCATACATATATAGTAAGCACTCTGAATTTTCCTGTATGATTATAATTTCCTTCATTCTTTGACAAAGCACAATAATTATATTCTGAGTCATCAGGTATGAAACTTCAGAAAACCATTTTCTCAACTGAGTACAAGATGTGCTTTTATGTATATAAAAATTATAAAATCTGTAGTACAGTAGGCATTAAAATTGCCCATGCTTGATCTTTCTTCAGAAGTTGGTGGATTATGAGAAGAAATTTGCCACATATTAAGACTATGTTATAACTAACTGTGTGTTCAATGCTATATTCATGCCAAAGACTTATAAAAAGAATTAGAACGTATAATATCTGCTAGCAATACCTAAGGCCATTTTTTCATTCGTAGCAATGGATTAGTCTGTGGTTGAAAACTTTGAAGATAGTTGTTTGGGGAAAAGTGCACTAAGAACAGCTTATGAGGAGCACAGGTGAGGAGAAGTCATGGCCAACACAAGGGTAAACAACCAAAGGTTGTGAAAAGGGTGACTAGGGAACAGTGGTTTGATGGGGTAAGCAAGAAAGAGGAGAAAATAAGGGTGAGGATAACTGGAATGCACTGTATATGTGTTTGGAATTGTTAACACATATAATTAATTATAGAAAAAAGCCTAGGGACAAATGTTTCTGAAATTGACTCCATCACTCCTATGACTCTGGGTTGTAGAATGGTAGAGAACAATGTCTTTTTCTGGATTGAATAAAGAACTCTTCACATTCAGATTATTGGAGAAGTATAAACCAGTGTCAGCATGGAGCATCCTAGGGGTGCTGGCTGTTGTTGTAGCTTTGCTATGTGCATAAAACAGAGAGCTCTATAGTTTGGTTTGAGAACTGATTATGTGACTAATCTAAAATTGAACTGCTAACCAAGTGTGGCATGCTCTAATAGTACTGGGGGATGCTTTAAACAGGAAACAAATATAAGCAAGGATTGTCATTAATTTAATTTAACTTTTTTCTTCTCTTTCTATATATTGACATACCAAGTAGGTCATGTACATATGTACATGATAGAGAAAAAGTACTTCTCCATCATGAAATATAAATTGTATTAGTTTTATTAAACATTTGAGTAAGAAAATTAAAAATGCCATGTGTAGCTTGTTGTTCATCCTGTTATGAGACAGAAGTGTCAGGTTTGACCAGGATTCCTGGGTGTAAGCTTCACTGTTTTGGTAAGGTAGGCTCTTTTTAACTTTGGAAAAGATCTTTATGTGGAACTTGTAGTCATGGAGGAGTGGTTATTATCCAAAGCTTAGCATCAATTCCTTTCTGAAATGTTGAGTTCATCTAGGGACTTGAAATAGTATTGTTCTATAATACTATTTCCATATATAGACTGAGTCTCTTCTAAGAAATGACTTACACTACAAAACCTGAGCATTAAAATGCATTGTTAAAATGAGAAGCATAGTGTGTATTTGGAGAATACTTTATTGCCTTATTCAGACTAATTTTTGTTATGAAGGCTCGTTGAAACAGCCCACTGGAGGCACATATGTGGGTGTGTTTGTGTTTTCCTCTTTTGTTTTAATTATCACTTCTATTTATTCCATTTCTGAAAAACAAATCTAGACTTTTGCTATTCTGTTTTTATGCTAAGTTATAGCAAACATAGCCAGGAAATACCCTTTCAGGCTAGTTTCTCATCTTATTAAAAAGTTTCTACAGTCCTAGAAATTTAGAATATGATTTCGTAGATAACCATGTTCACAGTTTGGCCTTCAATGCTTGTTCAAAGTTGAATTTGGGGAAAGAGGTTGGATCACGAAGGCTTGGCTATATCAAGTAGATTATCCAAGGAGAGAATTACAAACCTGGCATCACTAGAAGTTGGAGAACAAGTAGGTCATTAGAGGCATGTTTTTGTATGGCTTACCTTAAAAATAGTTCCAGTCACTGTGGTGTTTGCCTCACTCATAACAATGGATGCTGATCACCTTGGAATATAGCCTCAGAAACCCGAGCTTAAGTCAAGCTTTCCTCCTTCTAAATTAAACATGGCAGGTCTTTTGTCACAGATACAAAAGGCTGATAAACATCTTTCTCCAGTAGCCTTGAGCACTTCCTGATCTTACCCACAATAGAAAATCTTCCTTCCCTCCTCCATTTCTTGTCTAGTTCTTGTCTACTAACATATCAACTTAGGCTCATGGACTTGCCTTTTTTTAAAAAATCTTTTATTGATTGATTGATTGATTGATTGATTGATTGATACTCCAGATTTTTCCTCCCAATCTACCCTCTGACTGTTCCACATCCCATATCTCCACCTGGTGCCCTGTCTCCATGAGAATGTCCACACACCTCACCCCCCACCCCATCAGACCTCGAAACTCCCTGGGGCCATCAGTCTTTTGAGTGTTAGATGCATCTCTTCTGACTGAACCCAGACCCTGCAATCCTCTGCTGTATAGGTGTTGGAGGCCTCAAACCAGCTGGTGTATGCTGCCAAGTTGGTGGTCCAGTGTTTGAGAGATCTTGGGGATCCAGTTAATTGAGACTGCTGATCCAACTACAGGGTTGTCATTCTCCTCACCTTCTTCCATCTTTTCCCTAATTCAACCACAGGGTTCAGGAGCTTCTGTCCATTGGTTGGGAGCAAATATATGCATCTGACTCAGCTGCTTGTTGGGTCTTTCAGAGGGCAGTCATGATAGGTCCCTTTTTGTGAGCACTCCATAGCCTCAGTAATAGCATCCGGCCTTGGGACGTCCCATTGAGCTGGATCTCACTTTGGGCCTGTTGCTGTACCTCCTTTTCCTCAGGCTCCTCTCCATTTCCATCCCTGCAGTCCTTTCAGACAGGAACAATTATGGGTCAGAGTTTTGATTGTGGGATGGCAACCCCCTCCCTAACTTGATTCCCTTTCTTCCTGCTGGAGGTGGGCTCAATATGTTACCTCTCCCTACTGAAGGACATTTGATCTAAGCTCCCTCCCTTTGAGTCCTGAGAGTCTCTCAGCCCCCACTTCTCATTCTTTCTGCTGGCACTCAGGGCTTCAGTCCTTTTCCCTCACTCAATACCAGATCCTGTTCCCCTCTCCCCACCCTATTCTCCTTCCTTCCCAGGTCCTCCCTCCCTCCTTCCTTGTGATTGTTTTCTTCTACCTCGCAAGTGGAACTGAGACATTCTTACTTGGGCCCTTTAGCTTGTTGACCTTCTTAAGTTCTGGGGACTGTATCTGGATATTCTGTACTTTTTTGTGGCTAATATCCACTTATTAGTGAGTGGGCTCAGAGGGTCTGCAGCACCATGCATGTCCTTTTGGGTCTGAGTTACCTCATTCAGGATGATACTTTTTATTTCTATCCATTTACCTGTAAAACTCAGGATGTCCTTGTTCTTAATAGCTTAGTATTCCATTGTGTAAATAAACCACTTTTTCTGTATCTATTCAATTGTCATCAGACATCTGGGTTGTTTCCAGCTTCCAGCTATCACAAACTATGAACATAGTGGAACATGTGCCCCTGTGGCATGGTGGAGCAACAACTTTTGTGTATATTCCCAAGAGTGTTATTGCTGGGTCTTCAGGTAGATCTATTTCCAATTTTCTGAGGAACCTCCAGATTGACTTCCAGTAGTTGTACCAGTTTTCAGTCCCACCAGCAATGGAGGAGTTTTCCTCTTTCTCCACATCCTTGCCAAGACGTCTTATCATCTGAGGTTTTGATCTTAGCCATTCTGGCTCATGCCAGGTAGAATATCAGGGTTGTTTTGATTTGCAGTTCTCTAATCACTAAGGACTTTGAACATTTCTTTATGTGCTTCTTAGCCATTCAAGATTCCTCTCTTGTGAGTTCTTGGTTTTGTTCTATACCCCATTTTTTGATTGGGCTATTTGTTTCTTGAGTTCTTTATATATTTTAGATATTGGATATGGGGTTAGTGACTTTTTTACCCAATCCGTAGGTTGCTGATTTGTCTTATTGACTATGTCCTTTACCTTACAGAATCTTTACAGTTTTCATGAGGTTCCATTTATCAATTCTTGATCCTATAGCAAGAACCATTAATGGGACATCAGTTTAGGAAATTTCCCCCATGTGCCAATGAGTTCAAGGGTCTTTCCCACTTTCTCTTCTATTAGATTCAGTTTATCTGGTTTAATGTTGAGATCCTTGATCCACTTGGACTTGCCTTTGTGCAAGGTGAACAATTATGGGTCTGTGTACTTTCTGTTTATAAAAAAATGAATCCAAACCAAACGCACGCACACACACACACACACACACACACACACAGTTTGAATTCACAGACCATATATATGAAGGTCAAGAAGAAGGAGGACCAAAGTGTGGATGCTTCAGTCCTTCTTAGAAGGGGGAACAATATACTTACAGGAGGTAAACTTAAGGAGGGACTTGGGAGGAAAACAGGAGGGAGAGGTGGGAAAGGGGGCAAGATCAAGTATGGGAGGAGACTGGCATGATATACAGAGGGTGAGGAATTTGAACAGTATGTAGCAATGGAGGATGTGGAACTGGGGGTCGCCACCAGCAAGTCCCTGATGTCAGGAAAGCAATAGGCTCCCTGGACCCAACAGATATGACATTAGGTGAAATGCCAAACAAAAAGGAAGGAGAAACTGTAGAGACCATATCCAGAGGTTAGGCAAGGCCCCAGGTTGGGGGATGGGGCCACCCACTCATCTCTAAATTTTTAACCCAGAATGGCTCCTCTCTAAAAAATATATATATGAGGACAAAGTATGGAGCAGAGACTAAAGGAAAGGCCATCTAGAGATTGCTCGATCTGGGGATCCATTCCATACACAAACACCAAACCTAGATGCTATTGCAGATGCCAAGAAATACTTGCTGACAGGAGCCTGATATAGCTGTCTCCTAAGTGGCTCTGCCAGAGCTTGACAAATACAGAGGCAGATGCTCAAAGCCAAACATTGGAGTAAGCATGGGGACCCCGATGGAGGAGTTAAGAGAAAGGACTGAAGGAGCTGAAGGGGGTCTGCAACCCCACAGGAAGAACAACAATATCAACCAAGCAGAGTCCCCGGAGCTATCAAACCACCAAGCAAAGGGTACAGATGGAGAGTCCCATGGCTCCAGCTGCATGTGTAGCAGAGGATGGCATTGTCTGGCATCAATAGGCGGAGAGGCCCTGGGTCTGTGAAGGCTAGATTCCACAATGTAGGGGAGTGCCTGGGTGGTAAAGTGGGAGTGGGTATGTGGGTGAAGGAGCAACCTCAAAGAAGCAGGGGAAGGGGTGAAATAGGGGGTTCTGAAAGGGAAACCTGGAAAGAGAATAATAATATGTGAAATGTAAATACATAAAATATCCAATTAAACAAAAAAGATATGTTTTGGAAGTTACTCCTGAACATAGGGGCTCCTTGAAGTGTGGTGATATACCTAGTGTCACTAGTTTGAAAAAAAAAATGTTCCTCCATCCTGTAGGCATAAATCTTTTGCAATACTTTTAATATGGATTCGCCCTCTTTTCTAGCCCATCACCCAGCAGAAATAGTAGAAGAGAAAGGTTATTAGCATATGTGTGAAGTGGACTTGTTCAGCAATAGTTCTGTGAAGCTGAGTTGAATCTTCTTTGGCATGAGTTCAGTCTTATAGCCAACACCAAATACAATTCAGCAGCTACAGCACAGTCTTCTAGGCAGACAGATACCAGGCATGTGTCCTCAACTATAGTCCAGCCCTTTCATCAGCAGATACCAGGCAACTGTAGTTCAATGCTGATGAAAACTCCAGGCTCACCAACTGGCCTAAGGAAAGGCCGAAGAAGTGGCAAGCTGCCACAGTAACCTCACCAGCAATTCTTGGGTGAGTTTCTCTCAAAGATAGCATTACAACATTGTTCAGTACATCAATGCTGTGTAAGGTAAACCAATACATGCAAATCTTTAGCAAAGAATAGTGAGGCAGATCAAACCAAAGGAAGGGTCGGTACTCATCCCCCACTATCTGTGAGGTCATATCCATACTCCTTGATTCTGGGTCATTTCCTGTGATTAATATATCCAAACATCCTTTCACCTGTGTCTGCTTCACGAAAACAGTCTTTCACATTTTTGCTTTACCAAGACACACTTTCATGTATGTGCCCCAAGAAAACATCACTTGACATAACTAACTGTCCAAAGAACTAGAAGTTTCCACTTCATCCCACCCCTGCCAACAACCCCCACATTCCTTCTCCCAGCAGATAGCAATTGCAAATAGATTCCTGGGGAAGGGTGGGATTTTATGCCCACTTCCCTGTCCTTCATGATGGCCTTTTTCTAGCATGAGTTTGTGTAGGTCTTGTGAAAATATATGCGTATATGTCATCAGTCTCTGTGTTTATTTCAGCCTTGCTGTATATGGAAAATGCTCTCTCCCTGGCTGTTTTGCTTTTTCATTTTAAAAACCTCCCCAAAAGAGTAGACTGAAAGATGTCTCCCCTGTTTGCTTCTTGTATATTGATTTAAGATACATTATTACAGCATTGTTTTTTTATACATTATTGAAGGAAACAACAATGTTCTTTTTAAATCTGTATAAGCTCAAGTCAGACAAAAATTCAAGCATGGAGAAGGGTGACTCACATCAAGACTCTCTCCTAACTGAAAATGATGGTAATTAATTATTTATGGGTGTGGCTATGAGTAGGTTTATCATATCCTGGTAGATGAATGCAGTGAAGGGTTTTTGGCTATACAAATGAACTCCAAGGCTGTTTGGGGGTTTGCTTCTTTTTAAAAAGGCTGTTTTAGTGAAGTTAAGCAGAGAGTGAATATGGAAAATAAACAATGTATAAAATTCTCAAAAAAATATATATACCTATATCTATATCTATATCTATATCTATCTATATTATAGGTATTATGATATATTACATCATATGCCAATGCTACATGAAATAACTAGATGCATATGCAATTTTATATTTTTGATGATTTGCCTTGAAGATATATTTATAAAAGTTGCATGATAAAATCTAAGAGCAGAAATAACTTTCTAAGATACTGTCGG
Source organism: Mus minutoides (assembly GCA_902729485.2). NCBI lineage: Eukaryota > Metazoa > Chordata > Mammalia > Rodentia > Muridae > Mus > Mus minutoides. The sequence continues at coordinate 29,470 of CACVCL010027159.1, forward strand.
GGTTGTTTGTTTGTTTGACTTTAGTGTAAGATTTGACTTTATTATATTTTATGTAGAATATGACTTTTATCTTAATTTCACCTGTGTTTACTGAATTGAATCACTGTCATATGCCTTTTATAAGTATAAATTCTTTCATGAACAATCACTTGTATTTGGAAATTTCAAGGGCTTAGTTTTTAGCAGTTCTCATAAAATGTATTATTTTTGACTCTAAGAAATTCCATTGTTGGTAAATTCAAGATTTATTTTCATCTTTTTTCATTAAGCTATATTTAAAATAATTATTACTTAATTGTGCCTCAGTGTACCATTTTGTGCAGTGTACTTACCCTTAGTTGCCTAATAATTTATTTTAAAAGTAATTTGGTCTTTTCTTATAATCATTTTCTTCCAGATAATAACTCTTTTATTCTTCCTCCATTCTGTCTTTGATTTTGCACATCTGTGTTATATTGATTCATTTATATTTGCTAGTTTGATTTGATTCTCAAAGATAGAGTACAGATACAGTACAGAATGAACATTGATAGCCATTTTGGCTGATCCATGAGGATTCCAAGCCTTTTATTTTGATTGTCTCTTCCATTCCTACATAACTACTCCCTCACACTGATACTACCCAATCTCCAAACCCAACGGCCCTCATCCCACTCATGTTCATTATTCTGAGTATTTGGAATACACATAAATTCTCTTCTTCATACTCCTCACAGCTCTTCTCAAGGTAACAATTTCCTTCTTGCAGCTATGCCCATGCTAACACAATTTTTCATGAGATAATACCTTGAGACCCCCCAGGATTTCCTGCCAGCTAGACACAGTCTCTTTACCTTAATTCACCCCTAAATAGAACATGTTCCTGTGCACATGAAAGTCTGGTACCTAGCATCTGTCACCCCTGCATGCAACTTGTACCTCTCTGTACTCATTGAATGGTCAATGAAATAATGTGTAGGTGAGCAGAGTTTCTCTGTGATTTCACCCTTGACATGAAGCATCAGCATGCCAACTGAACTGATACTAAATTTTACTGGAAGTTTGACTTCTCATGTCCCCAACTCTGTGCTGTTCTATTAGGAACTTGTTCCTTTGCAGAATTTAGTTTACTTAATTTCCTTTGAACCTAATATTTCTGATGTGTTTTAAATAAGCAATGGTGATTTTTTTCATTTGATTTATTGTCTATTTCCAATTGTTAGTTTTATCTCCTTTAACCTATTATTCTTAATCTGAAGGCTCAAATAACTTAACTTAAAAGACTAAAATGACCTCAAACAATAATATATCATTGATCTAAAAGTATTCATGCATATTCTAATGTTTTATTAGAATTTTGGCCAATGACCTTTGGCCTATCTGATTTTAATTGTCAGGTGCCATCGGTTCTTTTTAAAAAATAAATAAATGGGAATATGCCTAGATATTCTCCTCTGGCAAGACAATAGGAGTATGTGGTTAACAGAAGTCATTTCTAAATCAAAATTCATGTACAAGTTATGGGGTGGTATATGTGATGGTGCCTCTGGGGTGGCATAGGCAGGGTGTTTTCTGTGAATTTGATGACAGTCTGGTTTCAGTAGAGAGTTCAAAGCCAGGCAATGCTACACAGTAGGACTGTTCATAAAGAAAAACAAACCTCAAGTACAATGATCATCTGGCTAGCAAGTGAGATTTACTCCCCTAATAAACTAGTACAGAATGCTTTAATGAGAAACATTATATCATTAGCCATCTCAGGCATGAGAGAGATGGGGTTGCAGGAATAAGCATTCTTTGGAGTAGTATTTTCTAACATATAAGTATTTTTATAAATATTATTTAACTTCACTGCCATAGCATCCCTGACATTTAGAAATATTAAACCTTATCCCACAAACTGATACAGGTGTTTAGGCTTGCCAAGTCACATGCCTAACCTCTTATCCTACACATTGATGTAGGAAGACTCTTGACTCTTGTCAAAGGTGCATTCACAGAGAAAATCTCCACTCACCTACACATTATTTCACAGGCCCTTCAGTGAGTACAGAGAGGGTACATGCCTAACTTACTAGCTACTTCTTTTGAGCATGTACTATCCAAGGTCTCATATTTGTTATTACTTTTGATTCATCTGATATTTTACCCTCACAAAATAGGCAAAGTAGAAAGCAGACCAGTGTAAAATGAATATCTAATGAAAAAGTTCCCTAACAAAGAAGAACAGCCACTACAAAAAAAAAAAAAAAATAGTGTATACATTCTACTTCATTTTCCCCAGAATTATTTTTCTGCAAATATAACTGTTGAAAGAAACCATGGTCTGTGGAGTCTGTAAAAAGTAATCCCTATGAAAAATGGATTATTCATATTCAGCAGAAATGAAAAGGTGTTTACTTCCTGGGATTCTTGGAGCATTCATTAAAATTATCCCAGAGGTGGCCATTTCTAACCTGGGAGTTGGATGTTCATTCACATGATACTCAAGAGTCTATAAAAGTAAAAAGAATAGGTTTAATATGCAGTATACACTTTAGTCAGTTGGATAATATTATATTTGCTTATTCACTGGAAAATCATCAAAATATTTGCTGATATTTCTGGCCATTAACCAGTAGATGGAATATTAATGACAGATGACCATGGAACTCAATAGAAATAAACACTGTGGAATGCCTCACAAGAAAGAGACGAGCTAGCTTTAAACATGATGGTATGCATAAGATTTAACTCTAAGCTTACTAGACTGACTAGTACAATAAAAACCTTCACTATATCATATCTAGCCCAGTGAATTGTTGCTGAGCTTAATAACTCTAGAGAACCTTTTTGTAGGGCACATTGCAAACATTACCTTATCTATTTCTCAACAATTCTATAGACATAAGAAGGACGTTGAGGCTGCTGGAGCTTTAAAACACAAAGAGAGAAAATCTTCCACATTATTATACATCCAGTGAGTTACAGCCCTAGAATTTTATTTATTTGTTTGTTTATTTATTTATTTTTATTGTTTTTTTTTTTTCAAGACAGGATTTCTTTGTGTACCCTGTCTCTCCTGGAACTCATTCTGTTGACCAGGCTTGCCTTGAACTCAGAAATTTGCTTGTCTTTGCCTTCCAAGTGCTGGGATTAAAGGCTTACGCCACCATGCCCTGGCAGCCCCAGACTTTTGACTCAGTTTTGTCTGATAGGGACCATCCAACTCCACAAAAGAATGACATAAATAAATAAATAAATAAATAAATAAACAAACAAACAAACAAACAAGTTTCATCTCAACTTGACACAAGCTAGAGTTACCTAAAAGAAGGGAACCTAAATTGACAAACTGTCTTAGTAAGATCTGTTGTAGGGCATTCTCTTAAAAGGAAATTGATAGGAGGGGGCCTAGATTATTTTTGGTGTTACCATCCTTGGGCTCAACCACTCCTATGTCCCTACAAAAGAAAAACAAAACAAAACAACAACAACAGCAACAACAAAAACACACCAAAAATTTCCTTGCTTGAGGAAGAAAATGACAATTCTCTTCAGTTATATGTGCTGGAGGTACAATGAAAACAATATCATATCCTGAGAGGAAAATGAATGATGTGCTGCAGACAGATAGAGGTCTTTAATAGAAAGGCAGGTAGTGTGGCTCTGCTCGTAATACCATTCCCCAAGCTCCATAGTACTAACAGTGGCAGCCTTCTTTTCTACTTAAAAATCACATTATTCATGACAACCACTAAATGGGATCAAAGCTAAAAGTAATCTTAATTTACACCAGTTCATAATTCCCCTTTCACAGATGAACCACAGAAAATTAATGCAACAATATGGGGAGAAAAAAGAAGCTGGTGTGGCCTTAAAACCTGAACCAAACTGAAATATTGCTGGGATTTAACAGAAAAGCTCAGGATTTTGAAAGGGTGTTATTGTGTCTATTGTTTTTGTTTTGAAGTATTAATACATACTTTTTTGCACTGTGTATTCTTTGGCATCAAGGATTATTAAAGCTCTTGCCTGCATGTTAACTAGGTTGTCCCCTAAAGGATACATCAGGAAACATTTTGAAGCATGTCTATCAGATGAAAGGTATTTAAGCAAATTACAGAATTTATGGACTTTTCTCCACTTCAAATAAGATCTTACCATCTTTCTCATTCTACTGATTTTTTGGGATGGGTTGCCTAATTTTCATCCATTATTCAAAGTCTATAAAAGATTATATATGTCAGGAATTGTTTGTTTTTTTTTTCTTCAGTTCTATGTTCTTGAATTCAATCTTCTATTATTAGATTACAGCTTAAGAATCTATATGACTTTGTAAAAGTGATGCTTCACACAAATTGAACTGGGAGTGTGCTTGAAAATATCACCCTACTATTTTACAGTTTCCTTTGGCTCTGACTATCCATTCCACTTCAATGCCAGAAGCCCTTAGATGCAGAGGGAAGACAATGGTCAAGACACAGGTTGTTCTGCTATAAACCAGTATGTGCTTTTCTTTCAAAGCTTAGCTTAATATCAATTTGGGATTTAAGAATAATGTAACAATCTTTTTTTTTTTCCCAGAAACAAAATAGGACTGAGGCGATTGCACAGTTGTTAAGTGTCTTTCCTAGCAAGCAAAAGGTTCTTATTTCAAAACCCAGAACCCATGGAAAGATAACTGTGGAACTTTAATCCCGGTGCTGAGTAGGCAGAGACAAACAGATTTGCAGAACTTCTGCTGGTATAGCTACCAGAGATGCTCTAGACCAGCAAAAAACTGTCTAGAAAAATCCAAAAGTAAAAGCTTGACAGATGGTACCTGAGTAATGGCATCTGAGGCTGTTCACAAGGCTTCAAATGTGTATGATCTTACACATATAAGACCATATGATCATACAGGTGGGAAAGTCTGCATAATCAACCAGGAAAATAGTAGAACTGGTATTCTTTTTTTTTATTAGATATTTTCACAATTTACATTTCAAATGCTATCCCAAAAGTGCCCTCTACCCTCCCCCCACCCTGTTCCCCTACCTATCCACTCCCACTTCTTAGCCCTGGTGTTCCCCTGTATCAGGGAATATAAAGTTTGCAATACAAAGGGGCCTCTCTCCCCAATGATGGCCGACTAGACCATATTCTGCTACATATGCAGCTAGAGACAGGAATTCTGGGGGTTCTGGTTAGTTCATATTGTTGTTCAACTTTCACTAAAATAGTTATGTATAATACTAAATTCCTAGATATAATAACCTTTCTTTTAAAAATAAAAGAAATATTCTGGAAAAAGATATATGGAAATACTTCCCATTCACAATATTTTCTATATTTTGGAATAAACTGAGCCAAGAAAAAAAAAAGATTCATAAAAAGTAAATTTTAAATTTATTAAAGAGGAAGTTAAAAGACACTAAAATGTAAAAGATCGCTTCTGATCACAAATTGGAAGTATTAATATCATAAAAATAGTAAAATTATCCAAAACTCAAAATATTAAAGTTCATTTGGAAGTACTCAAGAACAGTGAAACAGGCATCACCATACCTTATTTTAACATATTAGAGAGCTCCAGTGACAGAACACTGGCAGAAAATAGACACTGGGGCACTCACAAACACACACACAAACTCCCACACACATTTCTACTTACACCTATTGTCACCTCAGTTTGTGAAAGATGAAAAAAGGTTATGTTTAAATAGTGCTTTCAGCAAGTGGTACTAAGAACACTAGGTGATAGGAACCAGATTGATCAGTCTGTTAAGAAATCATCTCCATATTGATCAAAGACCATAATGTGAGATCTTTAGAAAAAACCCTGAAATGCATTAGCATAGACAAAGACTTTCTGAAAATGAATCTAGTAGTTCAGGAAATTGAATGAAGAATTGACATATGAACTTATGTGAAATTAAAAGAAATCAACATCAAAAAAGGCAGTCATGTGAGGAAACAGCCCATGGACTGGGAAAAGCAGCTACTAATCTACAATTGACAATATATATAATATAAACAAAACGTTTAAAACTAAATAACAAACCACTTATCCATTCAATAAGTAGGTAAATAAACCAAACAGTTCTCTAAGAATGAAGTAAAACTGTCCCGAAAATATGAAAAATATTTAGGATTCACGAATTGAGTCATCAGGAAATGCAAATTATAATATTTCTTCTCAGTACAATCAGATTTGTAATGATTAAGTAGAAAATAACAGCAGAAGGGCTTTTTGGAATTTAAAAATTTATCTCTAATACTGCTTGGGCCAAGAGAAATTAGTCTAAACACTATGAAAACCAGCTTACATTCCAAACTACTAAACTAAAACTACAGTATGATTGACATTTTTGCCTTCCTGAGTGTATCTGGAGAGTGTTAAATCAAAATATCACATCAATGCATACATATCTATGTTACACCAATAGTAACCACAACAATATAGTTACAGTATCAGCCTAGTTGTCTTTCACCAATAAATGGATAAATAAAATGTGACATATGTACAATACACATTTTATTCAGCTATAAAAAAGAATGAAATATCTTTGTAAGAAAATTGATGTTCCTGGAGCTTATTGTATTAAGCAAAATAATCCTGAGTAAGAAAGATAAATATCACATGATAATTGTCTCTTGTGGATCTTGATTTTCATATAGAAACAGAAAATATATTTAGGATTTAGAAGCAAGGGTGGGAAAGATGGATTATTAGATAAGAACTCTCATGGTTCTTCTAGAGTGCTAGTGTTTGGATGCAAGAACCCATGTTCAGTGGCTCACAATTGCTTGTGCACTCTGACTCCAAGGGATCTGATGGTTTTTTTCTAATCTCTGCCACGCCCTGAAAACGACCAATCTAATCAAGCCACTTTCTTCTCAATATATGTTTATTCATACATATTTTGGTGTAACAGCCTCAGCTTACTTATCCCAATAAAAAAAGAATAGTTAAAATTCAGGAGCAAGCTATATCCCTTGCCAACTCTATTTCCAATTATATCCAGTCACCAGAAAGTCAAGATACCAAAAAAACTCATGTGTATCTAGTCAAATGCCTGATTGACCTGTGCCTGTCAGAGCACACAGGAACAGCCTGGCCATGTGTGTCATGCCTGGAATTCCAACAACTCTATCTTTAGTATAACACACACACACACACACACACACACACACACACACACACACACACACACACACATACACTGAGAGGATTTAGGACCTCAGCAGGGAATCACATCTATATTTCCATTTATTTTTGATTGTCCCTGATTTTCACATGTCACATTTCTCTGAGGGATTATACTCCTGTCACATTTAAAGCCCTTGTAGAAATTTTAAAATAACAAATGTACAGCTAATGTCATTGTCCATGTATACATTCTAATGATCTAATAGATTTGTTTTCATGGCATGTTATCCAACATAATGCTCTTACTTCTTCATATAAACTGAGCCCTTGTATGACCATGTTCACTGCTTTTCAGTGAGACACAATAAATATCTGGCTATGGTGCCTCAGCTATAGTGTTTGAAAGCTGGTTTCCATTCACATCTCACATCAGAAGTCTTAAGTCTGTACTTGATATTGCAATTTTACTAGTACAAATGGCAGGAGGACAGCCGGCTTTCAGACTCACAGAACTACTTTAGTAGTTGGTATTTCACTGTAGAATACTAAAAATGGCAAGTAAAAGGAAGTGCATCATTCCAAAGGAAAGAAGCAAAAAGCTAAATAATGGAAGGATCAAGTAAAAAGACTGTTAAGACATTATGGTGGAAAATGATATAAGACCCATTAGTGCTTGCTTGGGAACTTTCACCTTTTATGCAAGCATACCATTTCTGTCACCTCGCATAAAGCTTTTATCACTGTTCACAGTCAATAACAAAGAAAAGTTTGAAAAAAAAATTAAGAATTTCTCAATCACTATCCCAGTACTCCATAGCTAAATTTTTCATCAGTAATGGCTCTGTGGCCACATCTTTTTCTTTTAAGAAAATTGAAGCTCATACAAATCAATTTAAACATCTATGCCTCACCAAGCAAAAGGACAGTTTATAGAAATACAAACGATTATATATTCATCTGGTAAATTAAACACAACACATGCAGACCCATGACTTCAAAGTGTCATGATTTACACTAAAATGAGCAAAACTTGATTAGGGGAGAAGGGAAGGATTAAGTGTAGTATGTATAATAGACGTTACTTAGACTCCTTTGATCAAGACATCATTAAAATATCCTTTCTTTGAGCTTGTGCATTAGTTTAATAATCAACTGGTGTACTATCACAGAATATGAGAGACTACCTGCTCATTAAGCAATGCATTCATATCAGAGTCATTTTCCTTGATTTTATGTAACCTTCCTCTACTTAAGTCACATCTCTGTCTATGTAATATGCAACATGAAGATGATAGATAAATGCACAAAATTACTATCGAAATGAGGTGAAAAACACTGGCAATATGACTTGCAACATGACTGTAATATAGGAGGCATTCTGTAATTATTAGCTGTCTGCATTTACTTTAGTAGTAGAATATTTTTTGAATACTTCTCGCAGGTTATTACTCTAAGGGAAAGATTAGAGAACTCAGAGGGATGCCTGCGACCTTCCTGCAGACTGTTACAGATACTTTTCAAATGGATTATGTGGTGAAATAAGTTTAGGCATGGCGGATTAAGTACCTATTTCTTCACCACAAGAAGATTGAAAGCTTTTAATAGGCAAATTTCCGATGTGAATCTTCACAAGAGGATGGAGAATTCAATGGTTCTAATGCATTTTCTAAAGTAGCCCTCCATTTCTTGAACGTTTTGAAGGTTTCTGTTCCTTCATATATATGTTGGGAAGATTTGTAGCTACTCTTTGAAATGAATGTCAGAGTGTTATAAACTTCTGTGGTTCTGACTTATTTTGAAGACTTGCTGGTAATCATGTATAAGATCAAACAACTTCCTAAAATATCAATAATTTAATAAAGTTCTTTAAAATAATTGTTGAATATCGATATTTTAATAACTTTTGCCTTCAATATCAGTTTTGGGAAGACCAATTTTTCTTCTTTAGTCCACTTTAAAGTTAAATTCATTATGTGAAAAAGTATTTGTCACTTGCCTTGCCAAACCTCATAAAACACTGCAATAACTTCATCCCACATTTCCCATCTTCCTGCACACACACACATACACACACACACACACACACACACACACACACACACACACACACAGAGAGAGAGAGAGAGAGAGAGAGAGAGATACACTCATCTGCCCTTCCTCATTCGTCTTCAGACATCCTAACATGAATATGCCCACTATCATCAATAATGTAGTTAGAAAGACTCTTCATGCATCCTCCCTGGATATCTGCACCTCCATCATAAACTAAACAGCTGTGAAGACAAACAGGCAGCTCCAGAGCTTCATCAAAATCAGAGTATCTCAATTCTTTGAATACAGTTTATTGATTAGCAATGAACCCAAGTCAATTAAGACAGTAAGAGAGTACATCATATTGATAACTATAATATGAAACAATTTATTTTGCCAGTTGATCTTCAAAGAGTATGTGAGTCCTACTGAAAGTCATCCATCTGTTCCTTTCAATTTATTTTTTATGTCAAACAGTTTTCAGGTAGAATTTAAGAGGGTTCTGGAACTCAGAATAATTCAGTAAAAGGTAGATACATAATACTAGTAAATTTTGCCTTTAGATGACTCCTAGCTGAGATTATCTTTGAGTCGATGTTTTGTAAGTAAGTCTGTAATTCTTTTGGCTCAGATCCTGTTTAACTCTTCTGATTATTACTAAATAGTTTCTCCTAACTAGACTTATTTTATTACTACAAACTTTTTTGTGGATAATTTGTTGTTTTTTTTTTTCAACTTTTATAAGATATTTTCTTCATTTACATTTCAAGTGTTATCCAGAAAGTTCTCTATACCCTCCCCACTCCCGGCCCTGCTCCCCTACCCATCCGCTCCCACCTCTTGGCCCCGGCGTTCCCCTGTACTGGGGCATATAAAGTCTGCATGACCAAGGGGCCTTTCTTCCCACTGATAGCCAACCAGGCCATCCTCTTCTACATATGCAGCTAGAGACATGAGCTCAGGGGATACTAATTAGTTCATGGTTATTCTTCCACCTATAGGGTTGAAGACCCCTTCAGCTCCTTGGGTACTTTCTCTAGCTCCTTCTTCCTTGGGAACCCTGTGTTCCATCTAATAGCTGACTGTGAGCTTCCACCTCCATGTTTGCCAGGCATTGGTATAGTTTCCCCCGAGACAGCTATATCCAGGCCCTTTNGTGAGACAACTCTGATATTCTTATTTTTAAACTGTTTATAAAATACTATAACTGGTTTACAATTAGGATTACAAATTTTTTATAGAATTTAATTTGCTAATATCTTTAGCTTACTATTTATTAGAGATTTACGTTATTTTTAAATATATATACATGCTTGTTATCTTAGCATGGAAAATGGTTGAAACAGGAGGCTTCTCAGAGTTCAAGGTCAACTTGGGTACATAGTAATTTCCATCACAGCCTTGGTAAAATTGTGGCATCCCATTTCAAAGTCAGTTGCAAACCATTTCAGTCCCAGCACTGAAATGAGGAAGTGGACATGGGCCCTTTATCATAACCAAGAACTGATCTGAAGTTAATATCTATCCTATGGGAAAGAAAAAATATTTTTATCCAATGGTGTCCCACTGGATATATTAATAACACTTTAGGATTGGCCTCATGGCCAAGAGTTATTGCTTGGGCCAGGCGTGGTGGCGCATGCCTTTAATCCCAGCACTTGGGAGGCAGAGGCAGGTGGATTTCTGAGTTCGAGGCCAGCCTGGTCTACAAAGTGAGTTCCAGGACAGCCAGGGCTATACAAAGAAACCCTGTCTCTGTATTAAAAAAAAAAAAAAAAAAGTTATTGCTCAACACAAAACAAATTCAGTGGTATTTGACCACTTGTGTGTGTGTGTGTGTGTCTGTGTGTGTGTGTGTGTCCTTGGTCTCTTGTGTATGTTTTACTTTCAATTCTTGTGTTTTTGTGGGGTTTCTGCGCATATGTGCTCCTATGTACGTATGCTCTTTGTGTTTTGTTGGTGGTTTTTTTTTTTTGTTATTCTTTGTAATTTAAACAGATAAAATGAGCATGGAGTTAAGTGGAAGTTTAAATAGGAAAATTTTAAAAAGAGTTGTGTGTTGAGATCAGAATACAGTATATGAAAAATTTGTTATTCCTATGTTTGAATTCAAAACTAAAATAAGATATCAAAAAATGAAGACTACACTAAAGTTAACATCTGGCAATGCGGGTTTGGTATTTTTACAGAATCATGTAAGTGTTTTAAGTTTCCCCAAGAAATAATGACAAATGAATTGTGCTTCATCTCATACCTTCTGTTCTTATACTATTTTACATGAATATTTCTAGACAAGTTTATTTTTTTTATAGAGCCTAAAATTATTACTGGAAAGGCTCAACTTCATCCTGCATTGTTATCAGGCATATCTTATCATTACAATTTATGTGTTTGCTCTCTCAATAAAATGCAAAGCTAAGCATAATTCATTTAGAGCCATTTATGAATGTGTTATGAAAGAAAGAAAGAAAGAAAGAAAGAAAGAAAGAAAGAAAGAAAGAAAGAAAGAAAGAAAGAACTCTTTACTGTGGTGACATAATGAACTTAAGATTACAAGAATACACTCTGGCAGAAGGTCATTCATTTCTATCAGCCTTCATCTTTCTTGCTTTTTTTTTCTTCCTTTATTTTCCTCACCTTGTACCTACTTTAATAATTTGCCTATATGCTTATTTTAAAAATTGATGTCTTATATTCCCTTATGACCTTTATTTTTGTTTTATAGCTCCTTTTCCAATTTTATTTTTTGTTACAAACTTTAAAAACTATGTAAATGCAAGTATTTTGTAAAATGGTATCCAGAGAAAGACAGAAGGAATTTTAATGACACAATTAGAAGGTGAAAATGGAGCAAGAATGTATTCTATCTACAGAGTAAGAGGATATGTAGTGTACTTCATTGAATAAGACAAGAATATTGAGAAATTTCTCATTAACTGTAGTTATTTATGGAACATTTTGCCATGTTTTATATTGCACCCAGGACTCTAGTTATACTAACTCAGTATATCTTTATAGTGGTTTTCTAAAATAGTTACAATTATTAACCTCATTTTATAAATTACAGAACAAGGGGTTTGAGAAGAAATATAACCTGTCCAAGGTGGCACAGGCCATGAATAGAAGAGTTGGAATGTAGATTTGCAAATTCTGGCAAATGGTTATTCTAGACTCTATATGACTCTTGGTGATGGAGCCATCTTTTTTGTCTTGGGATGCTCTGAATTTGAAAATCACCTTCACCTCCTTCTACAGTTCTCTACCAAATATCACCTTCACCTCCTTCTACAGTTCTCTACCAAATATCACCTTCATCTCCTTCTACAGTTCTCTACCAAATATCACCTTCATCTCCTTCTACAGTTCTCTACCAAACTTAACAACTCAGAGGCTTTGGTTTTCTTTCTACCATTCCTATAGAGTAATTTTACAGAGATAATCTAAACTTCCCTCTGTATCCTGGATGTGATTCAAACTCATCTGAAACAACAACAACAACAACAACAACAACAACACACACACACACACACACACACACAAACAAAAAACAAAAACCACAGACTTATGAATGGAAAGTAATTGTGCTCACTCTGTAGTACCAAGTCCCCTGATGGGACGGCTTTGCAGCCACAGCCATTACTGTGTACAACAAAATTCTTCCCATGTTCAGATTCCCAAATAGAGCTTCAATAGTCACTACTTTTTTTTCTTGCTTGCTTTCTAACTAATATTTTTGCTCTACTCTAAGAATGGAGAGATATAGCCTTTCTGGATATCTGTATAATTTAATCATTAAATGCTTAAACTCAGTCTAAATTTGAAGGTGTTGGAAAATTCACAGGAGGCCATTTTTGTGTGATTTTAAAATTATTTTCAGTTACAGATTGGAGCACAGCAGCGTGTGCAGTCTCATTTAATTAGGCATAATGCTCCCCTTTGTTATGTCCCTGTTCTGATTAAGATGGACAACCTTAAACAGACTGACAAACTCCTGAGTACTTGACAATCACTGATTCAGTAGACTTACTATAACCATGCCACAAATAACTATCAATGAAAAAAATAGATTTTTAATAAATAAAATGCGCAAGGCTTCTAAATTAGATGTAATTGAAATGTATTCATCAAATTTTGAATTTATGATCAACAGGGATAGGAAGTTAGTACTGAAACACTGACTTAGATAATACTTATGAAAATCATTGATTATGCATGTATATACAGCAAGATTGGGTCATTGAAATATGCAGTGGCTGATTTTCTCAGATACAGTTAATTAACATCAAAGAACACAATACATTTATATTTTGCCTGTCTGTACATATGTTCATTAATACATACATCAACAGGTATATGTAAATATAAATACGCTTATCAACACTTTTTTTTCAATACGTACCTTTATACTTTCTAACAGACTGTGTCAGCAAGTGAAACTTATAGAATTACAAACACATCTTTTTAATAATTCTTTCAAGGTACATAAAGGTGAATATATTGTGACATGATTTGCTCCATTGTTTAGGCATTTTCAGAAAAACCTGGAAATATAGACTTTCTTATTCTTTTGGTAGATCACCAAAATTAATGCCTAACAGCAAAAAATAGTAGATAAAATGATTGTTTTATCCATTGGCTCCTATCCTAAGAGTGATGGTGCAAACAAAGGCTGAAAAAAAATTGGCAGTAAAGATGACAAGAAGTCCTAAACAGTTATGGATGGGAGTAAGAAGAGGAAATTTTGAATGATTATCGGAGAATGATTTTTTTTTTCCAAATCAAATGCAATGTAGGTAATAGTAGATTAAGAATATTAATGACTGTGGAGTCATCTGAATATTAATCAGTATATTATTAACTTGTCTTAACATTTAGTCCAGAATTAGACTACATTATATGATAGCTGGTTCATTTTTCTACACTTATCATATACAATACATGGCTAGTAATGAACATTATAGCGTCACCAAGAGATGATGCAATCATGTTCAAAATAAGACTTATGAATTATTTTGTACAGCAGTTTCTATTACAGGGTGACATTTCCTTTCTTGGACCCTCAGAAAAGTAAGAAATGAAACTAACAAAATACAAAAACAAACAAACAAAACACCAAAAATCATTTTCTCTTGTCTTCAAATCCATCTCCTAGAAATTATGTACTCTTCATGAGATCCGCTTTCTTCCATAGAAAACATGAAAAATATGGATACATTTAGCTGCACAAAGGAATAAGGAAGATCAATTGTGTCCACTTCAAGCATATTGGTCAAATGGTAATTTGTGTTATATTGTTCTAGAAGAAAAGGAAATTGATACTATAAGAAAATTAGTGATTTCTTCAGTATGATATTATAAGGATGGTTAGACTTCAAGTGATCAAATCTGCAGACAAATGATCCAGTTAGTGGGAAATCCATCAGAAAATGGGGACACTGGTAACAATGCCATGGGAATAGTTCTTTAGGATTTCATTTGTGCCATGAGACAGAGCATGCTCCGTCAGGTATATTCATTGAAGAGGTTCAGAAAGCTATGTTTGGTAATGTTTTGATGCCAGGATGTGAATAAATCAATTTTCATACTAGTTCTCAGGATAGTTATGATGATATTCAGTTTTACATGACTATTTTCTAAGCCAAATTGCTATAAGAATTTGGCCATGTCCACTTGCATAAGATCACTATAGCTGGACTTAATGACTGTTGAGATTTCCTGATAGAAATCCTGAGGGTAAGGAGACTCTCTAGAAAATTCACCCACTCCTATCCACTAGTTATTGCAGTTCTGACTAAGTAGGAACTAGCTTCAGGAATGAACTTGATGCATAAGGGCTAAACAGGACTAAGGAGGACAGCTCTATATTTGAGTTCATACATTGTTCATCTAAGCTGAATATAGGTCTCCCAATTCAGTCCTTGAGGACTCTGATCTCTCACTCATATCTCTGGAAGTAAGCCAAATATACCACTGGATTTCTAGAGTGAATTAGGGTAAAACTTTCACTGCCATTGTGATATCATTTGTGTCTCATAAAGGGGATGGGAGAGTGAATTTTTATCAATGATAAATTAAAAAATGACAATTTGACAAAGAATATTTATACAAATACAATGGAGACACAAGTGTCCTGTCCTATTGGGCTTCTTGAATATTGTATTAATAAGCATATTTGAATGTTAGTGATTTTTCTCTTGATGAGTAATACATATTTCCATTATATTACTAAATTCCTGGCTCTTAATTTTGTTATTGATGGAGTAGATGAGAGCAAGAAAGGGCCAATATAGCTGTCTCATGTGAGGCTATGCCAGTGCCTGGCAAACACAGAAGTGTATCCTCACAGTCAGCTATTAGATGGAACACAGGGTTCCCAATAGAGGAGTTAGAGAAAGTACCCAAGGAGCTGAAGGGGTCTCCAACCCTATAGGTGGAATAACAATATGAACTAACCAGTACCCCCAGAGCTCGTGTCTCTAGCTGCATATGTAGCAGAAGATGGCCTAGTTGGCCATCATTGGGAAGAGAGGCCCCTTGGTCATGCAAACCTTATATGCCCCAGGACAGGTGAACACCAGGGCCAAGATGTGAGAGTGGGTGAGTAGGGGAGCAGGGCGGGAAATGGGGGAGGGTATAGGGGACTTTTGGGATATCATTTGAAATGTAAATGAAGAAAATAACTAATAAAAATTGGAAAAAATAATTTCTGATTCTGTAATTTTCTTACTAGCATTTTTGTATAATGTTTATCAAACATGTGATTGATTTCATTTACTAGCACTGCCTTTTTTATATTTTGTATAATATACCACCATGTAACATTGTTTTCAAAAGATGAATGAAATCTAAATATTCTGGGGCACTTATTTTTAACTTTCAAGAAAGTGTTCTATTCTCTCACATACAGAATTCCTGTTAAGTGACTGTTTAAGATAATGGAGTTTCTCCTTCCATTTCTTCTTTTCTCCCTTTCTTTCACATAGACTGTAAGGATTTTCTTCCTCAATACACTTTCTATTAAAGCTTTAGAAATAGTTCCTAAAATAAGTAAACTCTGCACACATTCCTGGGAATAGATCTGCTTTGCTTGTCAACAGTAATAAGAATATTTCCATTAGAACATATCTATTATTCATTGTATCATTTGTTCTCTTACTGTGAAACTTTACTTAGATGTCTATTGCTTTGAATGGGCATGTTCATAATGTACATCCAGGCATAAATGTGTGGTCGTGGATATGTATTCCCATGTGTAGGGTACATGTATGTGCACGTCTATGCATACATATGCATGGTGAGGACTTGGTTGATGCCAGTTGTCTTTCTAGGTTGATTTCTATGTTATATAAATGGGAAGATCTCTTACCTAATCCAGAGCACATCTTTTCAGTTAGTTTGGCTAGCCAGCACACTCTGAGATTTCCCTCTCTCCACCTCCAATGTTCTGAAATTGTAGGTGGCCATTACACCAACCTTGCTTTTATAGATTCAATGGGTCTAAACTTTAGTCTCCATGGCTGTTCTGCAAGTACTTAACTCACTGATCTATACCTTCAGCTTCAATTTAGATGATTTCAGAACTTCTTAGACCTACACCTATCTAAATTAAATTCTCTATTTTTGCCTATTTTAGTTTTTGTTTTGTATTCTATATTTCTTTTGTTAATTTGTAGAATTTTGATTTAATAATGAAATTTGAGATTATTTTTGAAATATCAATCATAAGAATTCACAGAAGTTCCTGATTTTTATGGTAACATCATTGTATTTAGTTAGCTTTAAATATCCCTATTGATAACAGGAATAAAGTTATGTTTATGTTTTTTATTGTTAATTATTTCTGTCAATCTGATAGGACTCTTTAGTGTTCATGATTTTGTCATCTTTGCAATTATTTTCAATAGAGGAATTTGTAGACTTGTAAGGTCACTCACATAGGTGAATCATATCAGCTCTAATATTGGATAACTTTTTTGTTTGATGAGGTGAAGTCATATGCCTGTGGAATAAAATCTAAGATAATGGTTCTCCAGAATTTTGAGTTACTGAAAACATGTTATTATCAAAGTAGGTAATTTCATACCTTCTTGTTGCAGAATTTACCATCTACCTATCTCAATGGCAGCCATACTTGCTAATTATTCATCTCTATACAGTTTGAATTTTGGAAATAAAGGTAACTGGATAGCAAAAAAAGAATAATGATGCTTAGTATAGTGTGCATATATATGTATATATGATATATATATATGATATATATATATATATATATATGGTATATATATGATATATATATATATATGATATATATGATATATATATATATCATATATGATATATAAGATATATATCTTATGATATATATAGTGATGCTTAGTATAGTGTATATATATATATATATATCAAGGAGTGCTCTGAAGTAAGAGTACCAATATCATCAATACAAAGTGTTATAATGGCCTGGTTAAGAGAAAGACTCATACATTGCTTTGATGAATTTAGAGGGCAGCAGTGTTCCACAAATACAATGTGTCTGAGGAAAGGAAATAATATGAACTTCTCCCTCTTTGTTGTTGGATTTGGAAGTGAAATTAGGACTTGTGTACCACAGAGTAAGGGTAGATGAATAGTTCAAGGATGTGATATTAAATGCATAGGAAATAAGAAACAGATTGTTTCTTTGTTATACTCTCTTTTTTTGCATGGGGAGTCTATAACATATCTCTGAAATGAATATGAGAGGCCTACACTTGAAAACATTACATAGGTCTGGCTATACAGTCCATCTTCAATCCTGAAGATACAACTTTAGTAACTAACTCTGAACAGATGGATGCCTATCTTTGGAGAGTGGAGAGACAGGAGTGAGAACCAATGTAGAAGCAGTGTGTTATCCGTGTTCTCTTTAGAAATAATATTCATTACTCCACTTTTTTTTCAAAGGTAGTAGTTAGATGGCACTCTCTCACTGTAGAAATTAGGTTTTCAAGTCTCTTAGTTCATCAGTGATCCAGGTGACATTTTAGTGCATGATTATGTGATGGACTATCAAAACAATTCTAGGACTGGAGGTTGAAAAAAATCCTACTGATTTTCTTATATGATGCATACTTGGGAGTAAACCTTTGTTTGCAAAATATGCAAAGCCTGAGCTCTTTTATATTGCTCTTATAAAAGAGGACTCTGAAACATACCAGCATTATCATTCCACTTGGGAATTATTTGAAAACTGAAATAAGAACCAACTACCAACTTTATAAAGACAAATTGGAAAAAGCATCCCTTTTTTTAGTTGCCCTAATATGACTATTCAAACTAGATCTTTAGGTCAGTTCAACTACAGAGTAGTAACATATTAAAATTATAATGGGAAAGATAAAATCAGTATTTACATATGTGGAATAAAGAAAAACTGAAGCTTTAACTTAAGTAAATTTGTCTCATTGCTCAAAGATTACAAGGAATACATATTCTGTAAAAAGCAAGTAAAGGCCAAGAAGAGAACCTAGAGAAAATCAAAGATATTAATTTTATAATCTTGTTCCCCTATTGTTACCTTTCCAACAAATCACTCTTAGTCCCTTAAGATAAAATAAATCAGTGAGAAAGTTGGGGAAAGTATCTTTTCTCAAATCATTTAAGATTCCACAACTGAGAAGTAGAAGGGCCAAAAGAAGAACAAGAATTTCCCAAAGTCCCCTACACTTCAGCCTTCTCTCTAATGTAAGCACACATTCTAAAAGGCAGTGAGAACGAAAAATATAGTAATGTCATTATTTGTACCTCAAACTGCTCATTTGTAGAAGATTGCTCAAAACCACATGTCTGTCATAAGGTTAGCTGTTGGTGAAAACAAACTGTGTCTGTTCTAAGAAAAGGTAACTCCAACAGAAAGATCACTTTGCAATCATGCCAATAAAATGAGAGAAAAGGAGTTTTTATTTTTTCAAAATGGAACAGCTACAAAAAAATCCAATCATAGGTAATGAAAGTGAGAGTAACAGAATGCTGAGAACTTCTTGACACTTTTGCCAAATTTTGACTGTTCACAATAACCAGGCAACAAGAGGCTTTTATTGTTAGGATTTACTTTTTAGTGAAAAAATTCAAACAGCATATTCTGGTCATAATCTCTCCTCTCACATATTATCTGGAAGCTTCTACCTCCCTATGCATCCAACTCAATAACCTTTCTTTCTCTCTTTAGAAAAAAACAAACAAAAGCAAATAATAGTTTTTAAAATAAGAAAAAATGCAAGATATACACACACATAACTCATAATCCATAAAACATCTCAGGTCTCTGGGATTTGTCCTAGAAATTGCTCACACACTCACTCACCTTCAACCATCACAGCTGCTTATTTTCATTTATTCTCCTGGAACTCTGAGCAACTCTCCTGTACCATACCTCACCCCGCCCTGCTATTCACCCCTTCTTTCTCCCACCTACGTCCCCCTCTCCCTCTGCCTCCCATGAGTATTTTGTTACCCCTTCTAAGTGGAATTTAAGCATCCTCACTTGCATGTTTGTATTAATTTTCTTTTCATCTGATGGCAGGATTTGCCAGGTTGAGAAGTTTTAAATTATTAATAATTCAATTTGTTAGTTCTTATCTTTCATTTATTTTTATGATATTAGTTTTAAGTCAATTGTGTGTGTGTGTGGGGGGGTGTTGGCCATCAGTGACAAGATATTCTAAAGCTATATTTTCAGGTGATTTTGAGTTGGCTTATGAAGGTTCTGGGAACCCAAATATTGTATTTTGCAAAAGTCTTATATGCTCTTAAGTACTCAGCCATTTCTCTAGCTCATTTCTTTTTCAATCAGTCTGTTAAACTTAGAGATGTTATAACTGTCAGCATTATCTAAATGTTTAATTTATTAAAATACATTTATTGTTTTCCTCTTAATACTACTATTTTTGACAACTAAAAGTGATGTCTTTCTTTTATTTCTAATTTTTGTCAACTGAAATTTTTCTGTTTTTGTGTTGGTTGTTTATCTATTTTTTTTCAATTTTCTTAATATTTTCAATGATTCAGCCTTTTGATTCTGTGGCAATTCGAACATTGCCAGCTCTCTACTTCGTTTACTTCTGCTGCAATCTGCCTTCTGTTCCACGGGTTCCTTTGAATTTATATTGAATTTATATTGAATTTATATTGCTCTTGTATTTTCAGCTTCCTTAGGTTAAGTCAAGCCATTAATTTGAGATTTGTAAAATTGAGCCATTTATAGCTGGTAACTTCATTCTATGAACTGTTTACTTCACATTTCATAAAGTTTGGAGCATTGGGTTTCTGTTTTCCTGTAACTTAAGATATTGTCCAGTTCCTTCCTGATTTTTCTTTTGGCCCATCTGTTATTTTCAACTTCATATACTTTATGCCCACAATTTTTGTAAATTTCCTAAATTTTGATTTTCTAATAAGTTTACATTTTCCATTGTACGTAGAGATCAAGATACACCTTCCTATGACTTTAAATATAGTTACTTTAATCTGCATTTGAATTCATTATGCTCAACTGCCAGCCTGGTCCCTGAATATGGCAGAGACATACTCTACTATGACCTCCAGCCCTAGCCTGAAGCATGACATAATTCAAAGACTAATAACTGTAATTTCTTGAAATGCTGATTATATTCATAATCCTTTCATAAGCCTTCTTATCTGGGATTAGAGGACAGTCATAGCACTAAAGTGTATAAGTATATTCATATGGGCATAAAGAGAACATTTCATTTCTTAAATTAGTTTTGAAAAAAATAGAAAAATAATGTAAGATGACTAGGCTTTTGTCTATTAATAAGATTTATTTTTATTTTTAACTGTTCTGGTTAAATAAAAACGGCCCAAGTGGGCTAATATATTTGAATGTTTGGTCATTAGGGAAGGGTGGCTTTTTTGAGTAGGTGTGACCTTTTTGGATAAAGTATGTTACTGAAGATGAGCTTTGAGGCTTCAAATGCTCCAGCCAGGTCCATTTGCTCTCAATTCCTACAACTTGTAGATCCAAGGAAAATGAACTAACCCCCTGAAACTATAAGCAATCCTCAGTTAAACATATTCCTTCATAAAAGTTGTCATGATCAGAATATCTCTTCACAGCAATAGAACACTAAGACAGCTGTATACGTAAAGAATAAATGACACACATCTACAGACTATCTAATACATAATTACATCATATAGGTAATATATATGTATATGAAAATCCATACACACCACACACACACAAATATACTTTTACTGATTGATATTTTATTTAATAATCATTAATATTCAAACAAAGAAATATAAAATTATGATGGTGAATTTGTTTCTATTTTATAGCTTTTGCATTAGCACTACTGTATAAGAAGAAAATAGACATAAATTAACCTAGTATAGCTGGAGCTAAGAGAGGACATAGTTAATACAATTGTTTCCTCTTATCCTTTATTGCACATGTGCATATATAATAATGAATGATCACATAATGATTAGGCAGGCACTAAAAATCCTTCCCTATATAAAAAGAATATGCTTTAAAGATAATTAAATAGCTTCTATTGGGTATCCAAGTTAATTATCAAAGTGGAAATTAAACTAGGATTTCTTCTATCTATGTCAGTAGCTATCAAAGAATTCCCCTTGGTCTGAAACATATTTCTCCAGAAAAATAACTTTATACCAATCTTTGTTATTTCTTTTTCATCTAAAGAGATATTGTTATATTTATATCCAAATATGTAATATCAAAACATTTCTGGGTTTTTTTCTTCAGAGATATCATGAAATTATAAAATACTCAGAGTCATCCAAATTCATGCCTAGAATGAGACATCACTTCATGGAACCAATGATATAATTACAAGTTATAAGTTATAATTGGGCAGCTAATTGTCAAAATTTTATTCTGCTGGCAGATATACAATTCTTGACCTTGAACAATTTCTTTAATTTGGGGAGGCCTTAATTTTCGACATTTTAAAATGAAATGCTTGGAGTAAGTAATTGATAAAACATCTCTAACAATTATTTTAACTTACTAATGCAAAAATTCCATAAAAGGGGAAACAGTATAGTTTTATTTATTTTGCTTGTTGCCTTCCAACAAGCCACAAGGTCTAGAATTAATTCCATTTATTTGTTTTTTATCCAGTTAAATGTTTTATTAATTCTTTGAAATTTGATGCATTATGTTTTTGATAATATCCATCTCATCTCTCCTCTAAGATTCTTCCCTAATTCTATAGCCTCCAATTTTAGTCAATGTTATGTTGTGGTGAAGAGACACAATGATCACAGAAATGCTTATAAAAGAAAGAACTTTTTAGCAGTGTGCTTACAGTTTAGAGGTTTAGTCCATTATCATGAGGGAAGGGCATGACATAACATGCAGTTAGTCATGGTGCTGGAGATGTAGTTAGGGGTTCTATATCCAGATATACAAGCAGCACAATGAGAAAGAAAGTGCCCAGGTTTGGGGTTTTGAAAGCCCACATTCCACTTACACACTTCCTCCAATAAATCCATCTTTACTAATTCCTCTCAATTAGTGTCACTCCTTGATGACAAAGGAATTGCATGAGACTATGTGTGATTTTTTTGTTTATTTATTTGTTTGTTTGTTTTTAAATTTGGTGGTGTGATGAGGCAGGAAGAGGTGACTCAGCAGACCCATACTGAGGTACCCACACCAACGTGCGCGCACGCGCGTGCACACACACACACACACACACACACACACACACACACAGGTATCAGTCAAAGAGGGATCTTGCGTAAAATGAAGTTTCTTTGGGGAATGAGAAGTGGAGGTGAGAAGAGAGTGGAGGCTGAGAAAGAAAGAGAAGGACAGAAAGAGCGAAAAGAGAGAGGAGAGAGAAAGAAGAGGAAAGGCTGGCTTGGAACATGTGGAGAGAGAAAGAGGGAGAAAGAAAAAGTCTAGAGAGGCAAGAGAGAGAGAGCAGAGAAAGAAAAAAAGAGGAGGAGGAAGATGACAAGGAGGAGGAGAAGGAAGAGGAGAAGAAGAGGGAGGAGCAGGAGGAGGAGGAGGAAGAGAGAGAGAGAGAGAGAGAGAGAGAGAGAGAGAGAGAACACAAGCACAAACACTCCTTTCATAGCAAGCCAGGCTCATACCTGGATGTTGCTAGGTAACTGTTGGGCAGAGCATAGAATAAATGCTAACAGTGGGGACTTTATTCAAACCACCTCCACATCCAAATGTGACACCTTACTTTAAAAAGAATTGAAGATCATAAATCCCATTATTATTGGCTATGTACTATTACATGTATGTCCATTCACTGGAGTATATTAGACCTACTAGGAGGTACATCTTTAAAGAAAGTAAATTCTCCCAACAAGTTGTCACTTATCAATAGTTCCTTAGCTAAAGATTGAAATTCATGCATATCTCCTCCTTCCATCCTGGAATTTCATCTGGCTTAAACTTGAGCAGGTCTTGCAAATATTGTCACAACTATTTTAAGCACATTTGTGCAATTGCTCTGTTGTGTTCAAAAAACACTACTGCCCTGTAGTAATTCACTGATTCTGTCTATTCTATCATGCTGTCTGTTCCGCAGTGATCATTAAGCTTTGAGACAAATAGGATATGGTATAGAAGTCGTGTGTGTGTGTGTGTGTGTGTGTGTGTGTGTGTGTGTGTTGTGTGTGTGTTGTGTGTGTGTTTTGTGTGTGTGTTTGTGTGATCTGTGTTTATGTGTGTTTGTGTGTGTGCATGTGTTTGCATTACATTACATATATGAGACAATATATCTCTGTATTATATTATGTATATGAGACAATATATCTCTGTGTGTATTATATTACATGTATGATTATATACACATATGTATATATGTGCATGTGTGTGCATATATGCATATATATGTAATATATTCATAAACATTCATATAGATAGATAGATAGATAGATAGATAGATAGATAGATAGATAGATAGATAGATATGAATGGATATGTGTTTGTGTGTCTATGTACTATGTGGTAACTTATGCTCTGCATTGTGGCCATCAGAGTTCTGTCTGTTAATCTCTATTTTGAGTAGCAAAAATTAAAAGAAAAATATCAGTGTTTGACATGAGTGAAGCTAAATGCTCTAGATAGGACCTCAAGTTTCTCCAGATATGTGTAGAATGTCTCTTGAGTAACCAGAAGTGTTTTTGACTCGTAAGCACAGCATTTGGGACTGTGGCTGAGGTAACTTGGTGAGAAAATCTACAGTGCATTTACTACTTTGTATATATCACTGGCAGGCAAAAATGTTGTTTGGAGGCAAAATATTTTCGAATATGGGAAAATTATCTAAAATAATAGTTTTTACTTAGTTTCTAGACGATATATTTTCCCAATAATTTTTAAGCTATGTATCTATATTTAATGTTCATTTCTTAAATCATGGTCTCGCTTCAGGTTTGTGTTATTAGGATACCCAAGGCAATGCTGAAAGTAAAAATGAAATCTTTAGTTTTCAGGTATAAACTGAAAGCCTTAAATGGTATCATCCTATGATAGTCTATGATAATGGTCTCATGGTGGGTGAGTGTGGTCACAGCACGAAGCTGTTATCATAGACTATATGAATCAAGAAATTGTAACTTGAGACAGGAAGGCTAAGAGTAACTCAAGTGTCAGGTTGGCTCTTACAGTTAACACTCATGGGAAGTAAACAAGGACACCATGAGAACCTCTTTAATCTTTGCCAAAGGCAACAACCTCAATGAATTCCCTCTAGGCTCTACCTCTTTTTTTTTTTATCTCAATAAAAGAGTTTATTCTTTTGTCCTCAGTCTTTACAGCAATTCTTAGATTTCAGGGCAATACGTAGTGCTACCAAAATGTTTAGTACAGTCCCTGGCACAGACCACAAAAACAAATACTTCTGTCATGTGTTGTCCCTAGCTAGGTGGTCTAATTAATTCCATAAAATAACTCTCTCTCTCTCTGTCTCTCTCTCTCTCTCTCTCTCTCTCTCTCTCTCTCTGTCTCTCTCTCTGTGTGTGTGTGTGTGTGTGTGTGTGTGTCTTTCCCTCTCTCTGAAGGAAAAAGAAATGGAAATGACTTAAGTATACAACATTTTTTAGAATTATATATAATACACAGTGATAAATGCAAGAAACACTTTAGGTATGGTTACTTAAGAATATCTACAATCAATTTTCAAAACCTTAAAGATTATAATTGTGAGGCTATGCCAGTGCATGGCAAACACATAAGTGGATGCTCACAGTCAGCTATTGGATGGAACACAAGGCCCCCAATGGAGGAGCTAGAGAAATTCCCCAAGTTGCTGAAGGGTTCTGCAATCCTATAGGTGGAACAACAATATGACCTAACCAGTACCCTCAGAGCTCGTGTCTCTAGCTGCATATGTAGCAGAAGATGGCCTAGTCAGCCATCATTGGGAAGAGAGGCCCCTTGGTCTTACAAACTTTATATGCCCCAGTACAGGGGAACACCAGGGCCAAGAAGCGGGAGTAGGTGGGTAGGGGAACAGAGGGGTTGTATAGGGGACTTTCAGGATAGCATTTGAAATGTAAATGAATAAGATACTTAATTAAAAAATGGAAAAAGAAAAAAAAATATATAATACAGGCTCAAAATAAAAATAAAAAAACCACTATAGATTATTTTTAAAATGTATGTTTCTTATAAAATGAATTTAATATTCCTACCGCCTTATATAATGTTCCTACCACATAAATTATAATAGGCTATACTTTAAGGTTCCCAAGGACAGTGCCTATAACTAGTGAAGCTCCAGAAGAAACTACTTCTTAATCACAGTACTGAGTGATTCCTTAAAAGTACCAACAGCCAAACTTGAAGCTTAATTTATTAAGAAAGCCAACTATATAAAGGTCAGTGGGCATTATTGATGATCCTTCAAATTTAGATGATTTAATTCAGATAAAAGTTTAACCAACGGTAAAAAAGCAAATAAACATTTAGGTAAAAAAGTGATATTAGTGATACTGTTTGTGTTTTTAATGCTTATTTATCTAACAGATATAGTTAAGACTATGTTAAAATGTAATATTAACTATGAATTTAGTAAGTTTTTTTTTTCAAGACAGGGTTTCTCTGTATAGCCCTAGCTGTCCTGGAACTCACTTTGTAGACCAGGCTGGCCTCGAACTCAGAAATCTGCCTGCCTCTGGCTCCCAAGTGCTGGGATTAAAGGCGTGTGCAACCACTCCAGACTTGAATGTAGAAATTAGTATGTACCACTGAAAAATTATTAGTTAAGACAAGATTGTTAAAATTTTTAGCGATTAATAAGTAAATAGGGAAAGAGTTAGTTAAAATAGGCCTTGGTAAAAACTTATGTGTTTGGAAATCTGGGGTCTCATACTCACTACTGTGTACAGTAGAATTAATGTTTGATCTTATATTATTAGATTTATCATCTGAAATATACTTGATACTATAAATATTGTTTATTAATTTATTCTATCACACACTACATTCTGATTCCCACCTCCTCCACCCCTGCATGGCTCTCCTTGTGCAGGGAAAATAGAATAGATCTTGGTGGTGGACTGGAGTGGATGGGCACAGGAACAGGAAGGATCAGGTGGGGAGAGAATGAAGGGAGAAAGTACTATGACAGGCAATTGGAATTGGGAGGCAATTGAAAGTCAAGTTAGAAACCTAGGGCAATGCCAACTCCAAAGAATATACTAGGGTGATATATATTCCCTTCTCTTCCATTCTTTCTCCTATTCCCTTCAACAACAACAACAAAAAAAAAGTAGGCCTTCAGAGATATCAATCAAAATGCAATAAAATTAGGAACCTACCCTCTTTTTATTGACAGATGAGACAAACCTTGAAGAGACAAGGGTGACAAAAGCAGGCACAGCATCAGAAACAGCCACCTCCCCCTCTCTTAGAAGTCCAATAAAAACCTCCAGGCTACACACCTATAGCATAGATACAGAAGGCCTAAGTTCAACCCACATTTACAGGTTCCATGACTGTTGGATCCGCATCAGTGAACACCTAGGTACAGGTTTGTTGATTTTGTGGGTTTTCTTGAAATATCTGTAACCCCTCTGGCTTCTACAATCTTTCCTCCCCCTCTTTAACATGATTCTCCAATGTTGCCTATTATTAGGCTGAGTCTCTCCATCTGTTTCTGTCAGTTGTTAGATGAAGCCCCTGTAATTATCATTTGGCTAGGCATCAATCTATGAGTATAGAATAATATCACTATGTACCAATTCACGGATTTGGAGGGGATGGCTATACTATAGATAGCTGAGCCATTTAGATTCTAGTTTCTGGTCCTCCAGGCAGTGTCAATGATGGGCTCATTCTTGTGGCATGAATCTCAGGATGGTCCAGTCATTGGTGGCAACTCCCACAATTTCTGTGCCACCCTTACCCGAGGCTATCATTTTGACAGAACAAAATGTAGGTCAAAGGTTTGTGGCTGGGTTGATGTCACTACTCCCGACACTAGAAGTCTTGTTTAATTGTAAGAGATGATCTGTTCAGTCTTTTTATCCCCTATTACTAGGAGTCTTCATTGGGGTCACCCTAATATATTCCTTAGTTTCCATTGCTCTAGGTTTTAACTTGGCCCTGAATTGCCTCCCAATTCCAATTACCTTTCCCAGTACTGTCTCCCTCCATTCTCTCCCAACCTGATCCCTCTGTTTATGTCCCCACCCACTCCAGTCAACCAATAATGTCTATTCTATTTCCCCTGCCCAAGGAGATCCATGCTTCCCTGACCTTGGACTTGCCCATATTATTTAGCCTCTCTGGGATTGCATTATGATTATCCTTTTCTTTACAGTTAATATCCACTTACAAGGGAGATTATAGCATGTTTGTTTTTCAGGGTCTGCAATACTTCACTCAGGATGACTTTTTTTCTAATTTTTTTTCATTTTTCCTTACATTTCATCAAGTCATTGTTCTTAACGGATGATTAGTATTCCCTCAAGTTAATGTACTGTATGTTCTTTATCCATTTTTACTTGAGGAACATCTTGGTTGTTTCCACTTTCTGTCTACTAAAAATATGTTCAGCAATTGAGCAAATGTTTTCTGGTAGGATGAAACAGGCTTTAGACATGTACAGAGAGCGGAATAGCTGGCTCTTGAGGTAAAGTGATTTTTCTGAGAAACAACCATATTAATAGATATTAATGTGTCTGTTCAAGTTTGCACTCTCACCAGCAATTGAGGACTGTTCCCCTTCCTCCACATTCTCTCCAGCATGAGCTGTCGCTTATGCTTATCATCTAAACAATTCTGACAGGCATGAGATGGAAGCTCAGAGTCCTTTTGATTTTCATTTCCTTGATTGCTAAGGTTGTTCAACATTTCAAGTGTTTCTTGGCCTTTTGAGATTCTTCTGTTGAGAATTTTCTGTTTAAATCTATATCATATTTTTTTAATTTAATCACTTGGTTTGTTGATATCTAATATATATATAGCCAATAGTACAATATATATAGGCTAATTTCCAAATATATATAATTCTGTCAGCTATAGAGTTGGTGAAAATATTTTCTTATCCTGTAGATAAGACTACACTTTGTCCTATTGTATTGATTGTGCTGTTTTGCACTGTGGAAATTTCTCAGTTAAATGAGATCTCATCTGTTAATTGTTAATTTTAGAGCCTGTGTAATGGCAAAAATATTATCTAATATGAAATACTGTAAAATTTCTAGTCCCCTCAATACGTTTGAGGTAATGTTAGTTATTTTATTTCTCTCAGGCCCTCAGTGATTTTATTTTTTTTCCAAATCAATGTTTTTTAAGCACATTTTTTTATATTTAACAAAACAGCATCAAAATAACATTAAGAATTACTTTCATGAATATCTGTAAAACCGAATTGCAGACTGTAGGCTTTTTAGATGGAACATAATGTAGTTGTCATCTAATATTTTCCATTCTTTTTTTATTGGCTATTTTTTAATTTACATTTCTAATGCTCTCCGCTTTCCTGGTCCACCCCTCCACACCCAAGAACCCATCCCATTCTTCCTCCCCCTGGTCTATGAGGGTACTTCTCCACCCACCATCCACTCACCTCCCCATGCTCAGTTCCCCTACACTGGGGTATCTATGGTGCCTTCATAGGACCAAGGACCTCTCCTCTCATTGATGCATGACAACATCATCCTCTGCAACATATGCAGCTGGAGCCATGTGTACTCTTGTTGATGGCTTAGTCCTTGGGAGCTCTTGGAGGACTGGTTGGTTGAGACTGTTTTTCTTCCTGTGAGGTTGCAGTCACCTTCAACTCCTTCAGTCCTCTAACTTCTCTAATGGGGACCCTGTGCTCAGTCCATGGTTGGCTACAAGCGTCCTTCTCTGTATTTGTAAGGCTCTGGCAGGGCTTCTCAGGAGACAGTCATATCAGGCCCAACTCAGCATGCACTTCTTGGCATCCATAATAGTAACTGTATATGGGATGAATCCGCGAATGGGACAGTCTCTGAATGGACTTTTATTCAGTCTCAGCTTTATACTTCATCTCCATATTTGCTCCTGTGAGTACTTTGCTCTCCTTCTAAGAAGGACCAAAGCCACCACATTTTGATTTCCCTTCTTCTTGAGCTTCCTGTGGTCTGTGAATTGAATCTTGGTTAATTGGAGCTTTTGGGCTAATATCCACTTATCAGTGAGTGCATACCATGTGTGTTCTTTTGTGATTGGCTTACCTCATCAGGATGATAATTTCTAGTTCTAAAAATTGGCCTAAGAATTTCATGAATTCATCATTTTTAATAGCTGAGTAGTATTTATTGTGTAAATATACCATATTTTCTGTATCCTTTCCTCTGTTGAAGGACATCTGGGTTTATTCCAGCTCCTGGATATTATAAAGGCTGCTATGAACATAGTGGAGCATTTGTCCTTATTACATGCTGGAACATCTTCTGGGTATATGCCCAGGAGTGATATAGTTGGGTTCACAAGTAGAACTATTTCCAATTTTCTGAAGAACTGCTAAACTGATTTCCAGAGTGGTTGTAGCAGCTTGCAATCCCACCAGCAATGGAGGTGTGTTCCTCTTTCTACACATCCTCAACAGCATCTGCTCTCACCTGAGTTTTTGATCTTAGCCATTCTGACTGGTGTGAGGTGGAATCTCAGGCTTGTTTGGATTTGCATTTCCCTGATGACTAAGGATGTTGAACATTTCTTAGGTTCTTCTCAGCCATCCAATTATTACTCAGTGGAAAATTCTTTGTTTACCTCTGAACCCCATTTTTAATAGGTTTATTTGATTTTCTGAACTTGTCCAGTTATATATATATATATATTGGATATTAGCCCTCTATCAGATGTAGGATTGGCAAAGATCTTTTCCCAATTGGTTGCTTGCCTTTTTGTACCACTAATAGTGTCCTTTGCCTTACAAAAGCTTTGCAATTTTATGAGGTCCCATTTTTCTATTGTTGATCTTAGAACATAAGTCATTGGTGTTCTGTTCAGGAATTTTTCCCCTATGCCCATGTGTTCAATGCTCTTCCTAGCTTTTTCCTCTATAAGTTTCAGTGTCTCTGGTTTTATGTGGAGGTCCTTGATCCACTTGGACTTGAGTTTTAATCAAGGAGATAAGTTTGGGTTGATTTACATTTCTAAATGCTGACCACCAGTTGAACCAGAACCATTTGTTAAAATTGCTGTCTTTTCCACCTGATGGCTTTAGCTCCTTTGTCAAGTGATATGTTTGTGGGTTCATTTCTAGGTATTCAATTCTATTCTATTGATCTTTCTGCATGTCTCTGTACCAATACCAGTTTTTATCACTATTGCTCTGTAATACAGCTTAAGGTCAGAGAGAGTGATTCCCCAGAATTTCTATTATTGTTTTACTTCCATTTCTATTATATTTTTCACTGTCCTGGGTTTTTTGTTATTCCAAATGAATTTGCAAATTGCTCTTTCTAACTCTATAAAGAATTGAGTTGGAATTTTGATGGGGGTTACATTGAATCTGTAGATTGCTTTCAACAAGATGGCTATTTTTACCATATTAATCCTGCCAGTCCATGAGCATGGGAGATCTTTCCATCTTCTGAGATTTTCTTCAGATTCTTTCTTCAGAGACTTGGAGTTCTTGTCATACAGATCTTTCACTTGCTTGGCTAGAGTCACACCAAAGATTTTATATTATTTGCAACTATTACAAATGTGTAATAATTTCTCTAATTTCTTTCTCATCCTGCTTATCCTTTGAGTAGAAAAAGGATACTGATATGTTTGAGTTAATTTTATATCCAGCCACTTTGCTGAAGTTTTTATCAGGTTTAGAAACTCTGTGGTAGAATTTTTGGGGTCACTTAAGTATACTATCATATCATCTACAAATAGTCATATTTTCACTTCTTCCTTTTCAATGTGCATCCCTTTAATCTCCTTTTGTTGTCTAATTGCTTTTGTTACAACCTTGAGTACTATATTGAATAGATAGGGAGAGAATGAGCATCCTTGTCTAATCCCTGATTTTTAGTGGTATTGCTTCAAGTTTCTCTCTATTTAGTTTGATGTTGTCTACTTGCTGTATATTGCTTTTATTATGTTTAGCTATGAGCCTTGAATTCTTGATCTTCCCAAGACTTTTAACATGAAGGGATGCTGAACTTTGTCAAATGCTTTTTCAGCATCTAATGAAAGGATCATGTGGATTTTTTCTTTGAGTTTGTTTATGTAGTGGCTTACTCTTGTGGCAAATCTCCACCCAAATATGCAATGAAAACATAACTCAATTAATAAGAATAAATACTGTGCACCTAGGTTGGGCAGACCTACTGCTATATTACCATTTTCCATATCTATGAGACCCCTTATAACTTGCAGTTTCTCCAGGCCCTGTGCTTCTGCTCTGCTTTTCTTCTTCCTCCTCCTCTGTGTCCTCTCCACCTTTCATTTTCTCCTTCCTTCCCCCCTACCTTCTGCTCCTCCTTCCCTTTATCAGCTTTCCTTTATTTTACAAATTAAGGAGGGAAGCACAACCCCTCACAGGAGAACAGAATTAACATCAAATATAATTAGCCCCAGGGCTATCCACAACAGATTACATTGATGGATTTCCATATATTGAGCCATCTCTGCATCCCTGCAATGAAGCCTACTTGATCCTGGTGAATGATTACTTTGATGTGTTCTTCAATTCAGGTTGAAAGAATTTTATTGAGTATTTTTGGATCAATATTCATAAGGGAAATTGGTCTGAAGTTCTTTTGCTTTTTGGGGTATTTGTGTGGTTTAGGTATAAGTGTAATTGTGGCTTCATTAGAATGAATGGGGTAGTGTTCACTCTGTTTGCATTTTGTGGAGTAGTTTGAATAGTATTGTTATTTGGTCTTCTTTGAAGGTCTGATAGAATTCTGCACTAAACCCGTCTGATCCTGTGCTTTATTTGGTTGGGAGACTTTTAGTGACTGCTGCTATTTCCTCAGTGCTTATAGGACTGTGTAGATTGTTTATCGCATCGTGCTTTAACTCTGGCACCCTGTTTCTATCTAGAAAATTGTCCATTTCACCAAGATTTTCCAATTTTATTGAGTATAGGCTTTTGTAGTAGGATTTAATGATGTTTTGGATTTCCTCAATTTCTGTTGTTATATCTCTCTTTTCATTTCTGGTTTTGTAAATTTGGGTACTGTCTCTGTGCCCTCGGGTTAGTCTGGATATGGATTTATCTATCTTGCTGATTTTCTCAAAGAACCAGCTCCTGGTTTTCTTGATTCTTTGTATAGTTCTTTTTGTTTCTAGTGGGTTGATTTCAGACCTGAGTTTGATTATTTCTTGCAGTCTACTCTTCTAGGGTGTATTTGTTTCTTTTTGTTCTAGAGCATTCAGGTATGCTGTCATGCTGCTAGTGTATGCTCACTCCAGCTTCTGTTTGAAGGCACTTATAGCTATAAATTTTCCTTTTAGCACTGCTTTCATTGTGTCCCATATGTTTTGTTATGATGTGCCTTAATTTTCATTAAATTCTAAAAGTCTTGCATTTCTTTATTTCTTTCTTGGCCATGTTATCATTGAGGAGGGCACTGTTCAGCTTCCATGTATATGTGGGCTTTCTGTTGTTTTTGTTGTTATTGAAGACCAGCCTTATTCTGGGATGATCTGATAGGATCCATGGGATTATTTCAATCTTCTTGTATCTGTTGAGGCCTTTTTTTGAGAAGGGAGCATAAAGTGCTGAGAAGAAAGTACATTCTTTTGTTTTATGATGAAATCTTCTATAGATATCTGCTAAATCTATTTGGTTCATATCTTCTGTTAGTTTCACTGTGTCTCTGTTTAGTTTTTGTTTCCATGATCTGTTCATTGCTATGCTCTTTAATAAATAAGAAGAATATTTTTGTTGATGTTGTTAATATATCCTGAGAGGTCAGTGTGTATTATCAGTGTATATATAACAAGTAGAGTGGAGATGATATCGTTAAATAGTATGAATAGAGCTAGAAAGTGAAAAACTGATAAAGTTGAGATGGTAATGTAGCTCACTGGAAAAAGTTGCTTGTTATTCTGACTTATAATCTGAACTCAATTAGCTCAATCACAAGAATTCACATGATGGAAGGAAAAATCTATATCTCCACAACTCTTTTAACATAAACATATGAAACCAATAACACACACACACGCACACACACACACACACACACACACACACACACAGATTAATAGTAACAAACAAACATAAATATATGTAGGTGGAAATTAAAAATAAAAATAGCTAGTCTTCAATTAGGAGAGGGATTTTCTTTTATTTTTAATTATTTTATCAATTTAAATCCCAAATGT
The DNA here is from genome assembly GCA_902729485.2 of Mus minutoides. NCBI lineage: Eukaryota > Metazoa > Chordata > Mammalia > Rodentia > Muridae > Mus > Mus minutoides. Next base: position 63,405 of record CACVCL010027159.1, read on the forward strand.
TGTCCCTTATCCTGGTCTCTTCTCCCATCTCCCTTGCCTTTGCCTCTGAGAGGATGTCCCCCCTGACCCCTGGCATTCTCCTTCTCTGGGTCATGAAGTTTCTACAAGATTAGGTGCATCTTCTTTAACTAAGAACAGATAAGGCAGTCTTCTGCTACATATATGCCTCTGGCCTCAAACCAGTCTATGGTCTTTGGTTGGTGGCTTATTCTTTGGCAGCTCCCAGACAACCAGCTTAGTTGGCTCTCTTGGTCTTCCTATAGGTTGCCATCTCATTCAATTCTTCCAATCCTTCCCCTGACTCTTCCATAGAGTCCTCACTGCAATGTTTGGCTGTATGTATATGCATCAGAAACACTCAGCTGCTGGTAGACCCTCTCAAAGGACAATCATACTAGGTTCCTCTCTATAAGGACAACATAGTGTCATTAATAGTGTCAGAGTTTGGTGATCAACCATGAGATTATTCCCAAATTGAGCTATTCACTGGCATGCTATTCCTTGAGTCTCTGCTCTATTTTTCTCCCTACATTTTTGTGAAGACAGGAAAAATTCTGAATCATAAATTTTGAAGATGGGTTGCTGTCCCCAACACTCCATTTGAGATCCTGTCTAAAGCTGGAGGTAATCTATTTCTTCAGGTTTCATCTCCCTACTGTTGGACATTTTTGGTAAGGTCACCCACAATGAGTCCTGGGAGCCTCCTCAGTCTTGATCTCTGGAAATTTCTACAAGTCCCCACCCACCCACTGGGCCTGGCAGTGCCATTTTATCCATGTATTCTCATGGCCTTCTGAGCTTCTCTTCTGCCTCTGACCCTGCCTCCTTTCCTCCTCCCCTTTTCCACCCAGGTGCCTCCTTCGCTCTGCCTCCCATCATTATTTTGTTCCCCCTTCTAAGTGGGGCCCCCTTCCTCACTTGGGCCTTCCTTCTTGTTTAATTTCTTAAACCCTGAGAGGTAGATCAGGAGTATTTTGTGCTTTTTCACTAATAACCACTTATCAGTAAATACATGCCATGCATGTCTTCTTGAATCTGGGTTACTTAACTCAGGATTATATTTTCTAGTTCCATCCATTTGCTTGCAATTTAATGGTGTCCTTCTTTTTCATAGCTAAATAGTATTTAACTCTGTAAATGAACCATGTTTTCAGTATCCACTCTTCAATTGAGGGACATTTGGGTTGCTTCTAGTTCCTGGCTATTATGAATAAGGTGGCTATGAACATAGTGGAGCATGTGTCCTTGTGATATGATAGAGAATCTTTTGGGTATATGCCCAAGAGCTGTATAGCTGTGTCTTCAAGTTGAACAATTTCCAGTTTTCTGGAGAACTGGCACATTGATTTCTACAGTGATTGTACCAGTTTGTAATCCAACAAACTATGGAGGAGTGTTACCATTTCTCCATATCCTTGCCAGCATGTGCTGTCACTTGAGTTATTTTATCTAGCCATTATGATTGGTGTAAAGTCAAATCTCTGGGTCATTTGGATTTGCATTTCCCTGATGACTAAGGGTATTGGATATTTTTTAAAGTGCTCCTTGGCCATTCAAGATTCATTTATTGAGAATTCTATGCTTAGCACTGTACTCCATTTTTAATAAATGAGAATTCTATGCTTAGCACTTTTACTCTATTTTTAATTTGGTTATTTGGTTTTTGGAGTTCAACTTTTGTGTTCTTTATGTACTTTGGATACTATCCCTCTATCAGATATAATAATTATGAAGTTATTTTCTCAATCTGTAGTTGACTGTTTTGTAATATTGACACTGTCCTTTGCATTACAGAAGCTTTTCATTTTCAAGAGGTCCTATTTTTCAATTCTTGATTATAGAGCCTCAGCCAATGATATAATGTTCAGAAAAATTTCCCCTACGCCAATGTGTTTGCTGCCATTTCCCACATTTTCTTCCATTAGATCCAGTGCATCTGGTTTTATGTTGATTTTATTATCTACTTGAACTTGAGCTTTGTGAAAGTTTATAAATATGGATAATTCTGAATTCTTCTACAGACAGACCACATATTAGACCAGCACCATCCATTGAAGGTGTTTTCTTTTTTTCTACTGTATGGTTTTGGCTTCTTTCAAAAATCAACTGTCTGTAGCTGTATGGTTTTATTTCTAGGTCTTCATCTCCCTGTCTGTTCAATATGCTGGAATTTCTAGCTGGAGCAATATGGTAACAAAGGGAGATTAAGCTGATACAAATTGGAAAGGATGAAGTCAAGGTATTGCTATTCATTGATAACATAATAGCATACATAAGCAACCCCCCAAATTTTACCAGCGATCTCTTACAACTATTAAATACTTCAGCAAAGTGGCTGGGTATACAATTAACTGAAACAAATTAGTAGCTGTCCTTTATATATTGATAAATGCGTAGAAAAATAAATTAGGAAGACAACACCCTTCACGATTGCTACATATAATATAAAATATCTTGGTGTAACTCTATCAAAGCAAATGAAATATCTGTATGACAAGAACTTCAAGTCCCTGAGCAAAGAAATTAAAGACCTCAGAAGACAGAAAGATCTTCCATGCTCATGAATCAGTAGAATAACATAATGGAAATGACCATTTTAGCAAAAACAATCTACAGATTCAATGCAATTACCACCAAAATTACAACATGACTTTTCAGAGACACAGGAAAAGCAATTCTCAACTTCATATGGAAAAAAAAAAAACCCAAGAAATCCAGGATAGCCAAAACAATTCTGAAAAATAAAAGAAGTTCTGATAGAATTACCATTCCCTGACCTCAATCTGTACTACAGAGTAATAGTGGTAAAAACCACATGGTATTAGTACAGAGACAAACAGTTCAATCAACAAGCAGGAAAGAAATTTTCTTTTATTTCTTCTTCTTTTTTTTCTTTTTTTCCCCCAATTTTTATTAGATATTTTCTTCATTTACATTTCAAATGCTATCCCAAAAGTCCCCTATAACCTCCCCCTGCCCTCCTCCACTACCCATCCTTTTCCACTTCTTGGCCTTGGCATTCCCCTGTACTGGGGCATATAAAGTTTGCAATACCAAGGGGCCTCTCTTCCCAATGATGGCTGACTAGGCCATCTTTTGCTACATATGCAGCTAGAGACAGGAGCTTTTTTTTTTTTTTTTCTAATTTATTATGTATACAGCATTCTACCTGCATGTATGTCTGCAGGCCAGAAGAGGGCACTAGATCTAGTTATAGATGGTTATAAGCCACTATGTGCTTACTGGATATTAAACTCAAGACCTCTGGAAGAGCAGCCAGTAGTCTTAACTTCTGAGCCATTTTTCTAGCCCATGAACGAGATTTTCAAATGGGTTCAGTAAGAGGTCATAGGTGTCAAAGTGAACATAATATTAAAAAAAAAAAAAATCTAAGATCCATGAAAGGATTACTTCCCTGACTGTCAGTAGGTGAACATAGAATGGAAAGATCTAACCACGCCCTCTTCACATTTCCCATTTCATTTCTTCATTCTCCTGATGTGAACCAGAATTCCACTTGGGTTACTTGTGGGATCTTTGGCTATTGCCTTGTCTGTACTTACATTTAAATGTTTTATAATTTTGACTGCTCTCATAAATTTTTTTCCACTCCTACCTAGGGTGGACTTTGTGAGCATTAAGTCAGACTCTGTTTTCTTTACAAAAAATACTCTGTTTGTAATTGCATCTGAAATGGATGTTAAATTCCTCTTTATACCCTCACCACAATGAAGAATGTTTCCTCTGAAATTACAGGACAACCAATGGGAAAGAATCTCTGAGAACCCAATGCAAATGGAGCAACAGTCACAGTCCATACATCATCTATTCTCTTTTACTTTGTACTCTCTTAAAGGTACGAATACCAATCCCATAGTTTTCCTGGTTGTGAAGCACATAGACTGGATATGTAATTCTGATTGAACACTTGGTGTGGAAATTGCTTGGGTGGCTGGACATAGTAGTTGGGATATCTGCTCTGTGCTGCCTCTGAAAATGCAACCCAGGCAGCCACAAGCTGAGCAGCATATGCTCCTCATTGGCTGCCTTGTTACCCTGCCTGGGCCCATTAATATAAAGCATAAACAAAGCCTGGATGACTGGCGCTGGCCATTTTGTTACAACATATGGTGGTGATGTCCTAGATATTTTTATCCTACTCCCGCCCAGATGTTCATATCTCCTGATACTCAGTTTAAGCTGGCAGGCAAGATATTAGAGAATGTCCTTGTTTGTGACTTGGGGAAAAATATGTTGGCTTTTACCCCAGTGCCTTGCAAAAATAGGTGGTGAACAATTAATAAAACACCTAATGCTATCTTTAAATATATTGTCCTATTTCAAATAGAGCAGTAAATCTCTACGAATTTATCGTTGTTTTTCTTTGGTAGTCTTTCCTTGAAATTCTGTAATATCAAGAAAAGTGAAATGTGCTTCTTTTTCCTTGAAAAGATATAGTTAAATCAAATGTAATATTTCAGCCAAGGCAACAGAGATGATTTACTTAGCTTTCTCTTTAGCTGCACATGATTGAATACAGAGCTCCATTATGTTCAAGCCGTGGCAAACTTGAAGAACAGCAGCATGGGATTTGTGAGAGCATCACAACAGCCAGAGTTCTTTCCCCAGTGGACTGGCTTGTTAGACCGGCTTTAAAAATTGTGGACTCTCATTGCCTCCAGGATTCCATTGAAATTTTTGTTTCATTGTTTACTTTCATGAAATTCTGAATGATTCTCTTTCCCTTTCTCAGGACTGAGTCTTGCCATTCTTGAGACTCTCTGGGACATGGAAATAGTTCTTAGATTTTACTATTTTTGTCTCATTTGCAAGGTTAACAGTTATCACACTCTACCAGAAAGCAGGAGAATAGAGTGTGCCTTCACTGTAGCCCCTGTCAAAGCCCTGGGGTAGCTGCAAAATCAGCAATCCTCTAATAGGAAAAGGAACAGTGCTGAGTATAATAGTAATGTGCCACATCCAAGTGGAGCTTTTCATCCTAAGATGCCTAGGCGCTTTGCCAACACCCTCAGCACTAATCTTGAGTGGCATGGATGATTATGAACATTTTGTAGGTGGAAAACCAGAAGAGTGCTGGGCAAGACACAGTCCAAACAAATAAGATCATAGACAAGAGACATGTTGAATTTCCAACTGTACAGCCAGAAGAAGAAATGAGAAAAGAAGTTATTTACTTCTACTTTCATTTACTTTAATTACTATTGTTATTACCATTTGAGTCTGTAACTTTTAGAATTATTTAATCATTCATTGATTAAAGTTTCCAAAAAAATTATCACTCCTCACATTCTCCCTAAATACACAGAGATGGTTATTCCTTCCTCTCTGCGGATATTTCATTTACAAGATACATATTGTTTTATAACTTCCTGCTTAGAATCTTTATTTTCTCAGTCTTTGTGTACGTGGGCCAATTTTTACATATATTTTTGGTTGTGAAATATCATGAATGTATATGCAATAAAACTGAACAGACATCTAGGTTTAATTATGTATGTATACTTCTCTTTTCTGTAAGTTGTCAATTTTTGAGAGACAGACTTTGGGCAGGGATCTATGAGGTTTATCTCCAAAGTCTGGAGGCTCTGAATATCATTGGCACCATAGTTTTTCTGTAAAAAAGCTCACTATCCCAATCAAATAGAGTATGTGATTAATTCGTGTCTTAAAATACATTTTTTCTTCTCTATTTTAGATCAGTGATAGCTATGCAAATTTATATTTTGTTTCTATTTTTAATACAGAATATAATAATAAAAATCTATGCCATTAAGCACTCATAGTTTAGCACATTTGAAACAGAGTGCCATGAAACTAGATTATCTATAAAGCTCAGTGCTGAAAGAGTTTATGGAATTACAGCTGTGTAACATAAGTATTAGCTACATGTTAAATGACAAAAACCCTAAAACATATGTGTGTCACATGATATACCATCTGGTGTTTGCTATACCTGAATGTCTGTAGTTGGAGATATTTGGAGTATACTAATTCAATATTTACTCTGTAGCTACTACTTTTATTCATAGTGCTCACCTATATTTTTACAACAAGGTTATGCTATTTATTATGTGTCCATTTAAGATGAAAACATATGAGCTAATTGATTTTAAATTTAATGTTTATGTAATCCCATCTATTAGACTAAGAGCAATTCATTTTATAGGAAATAGCTTCTATTTTCAAAGTCCTTATTCAATCAAGGGGTTTACTAATTTATTTACTTATTTGGACAAAACAAACATTAATTGACGGCACTTTTATTCTGTAAATGCCTCTGCCTGCCTGTATAAACATAAATCAAGTGATAAAAGTAAGATTAAGAAAGGCAGATAGAAATAAAAGATTAAATTCCGAGAAAACTCAGAGATGCTGAACATTGTTGTGGAGACATTCAATTCATCCCAAATGCCTGAGCTCTGGTAACTTTTCTTTAAGAGTTGCAGTTTTAAAAGTTGTTATAATTACACATATATGCCCTTTCTTATACTGATTATTTCCACCTTCTTACTTCTTAACATTCCTGCTATCTCTTCACTATATTTGAAAATATCTAGCAAAAGGATTTCTATTTCTTTTGTTTTACTTATCCATTCACACCTGATGAGCTCAGCAGAGAGTCCTAAAGACAGTAATTCTGCCTGTCCACCAATCTATTGATCATAATTTTTAAAACTGAACACCTAGTGATACTAATTTGAAAGTTTCTAATATTAAATTAGAATTACCACTCTTTGATACCTAATTGACCATCTCAACTAACTGATAGTGATGGAGAAACCAAGGTAAAGAGCTGATTCTACTGGAAATAAGAAAAGATGTGTATGGTAGTATAAACCTGGAATATCCAGCATTGGAAATAGGAACAAGACTTCAAATCAGCCTAGGCTTTTGAGACTGTTTCAAAAATAAATAAGTAAATAAATAAATAAATAAATAAATAAATAGATTTATTTATTTACTTATTTATGTACATATTTATTTATTTATTTCAGAAACGCTGAAATTAGTCAGCTTTCCAGATTAGTTACTTCTCAGGTTCTTTGCTTGTTCTGGCTGATAAAATCCTCTCAAATTCCAAAGGAGGAAAACATTAATTAAAACTACATAAGAGGAATTTACATGAGATTCTTTCACCATGTCATATTCTGATTACCTACTCTTCCCATTGACCAAGCTAGGGCTATTTAAAATATATATATATATTTGTAAGTCACTCCACTCTGCTTCAGACTGTATCGCATCCCTCTGAGAAGAGTTTCTTCTAGAACACCGATAACTTTTGCCAACAGTTCCCTTTTCATTCCTTTCTGCTCCTACTGAGATTCCTTATCAGTGGCTACCTGCTACCTAGTGATTTTTTGTGCTAAACATTCTGTTATGAAAAGTGAGAAGAATATTTCAGGAATCCTATTGAAGCTTTGATTGATATAAAGTACAATAAAGACAGCCCTGGGGTTAGCGATACCAAGGTTTGCTTTTGACTTTAAGATTGAAGAGGAGGGAGAGAAGTATTGTTTAGTGTTGGACATGCAAGTAGAGGCAAGATGAATCAGGGTGTTATTTGTTGAAATACTCTGGAGCAATAATAACATTTGGAGAGTAATGAGGATAGTGCTTAGATTAATGGCTTAGGTCATATTTCATCCATTATACTTAACACAGGAGGAAAAAGACCAAAAGCATGAAGTTGCCACAATCTTCAAAATTCTACACATATCACCAATCTAAGGTCATGGTTTAAAGTTCTTTCAAATACTCAAGCAATGCTAATTAACATCTTTTACAATGCATCCCATTTCTCCTATAATTTTTTCAACATCTTATAAAATTTGGGCCAAAATACTGTTTTATTTTTCAATTATTCAAAGCAAATAAATTCTTATTTTATTTTAAATTTTAATTAAATTATAACTTGAAAAGTTAAAGGTTTTGAAGAGATTTATTAGTTTTTATTGTTTGTCTTTTCTTGGCTTTCTTTGAAGTATTTGTTCATTTCCTCCAGTTTGTTTGTTTATGTTTTCCACTATTTCTTTGGGGAATTCATTCATTTTCTTTTTTTTTTTTTCAGCTTTTATTAGATATTTTCTTCATTTACATTTCAAGTGTTATCCAGAAAGTTCCCTATACCCTCCCCACTCCCGGCCCTGTTCCCCTACCCATCCGCTCCCACTTCTTTTAAAGGACCCCTATCATCTTCATATAGTTGGTTTTAAAGTTTTTTTGTTTTTTTGTTTTTTTTGCTATGACTATGTTGGAATATTCAGGGTTTACTGTAGTAAGTAGGATAGCTGAGCTCTGGTGGTGACATTTTGCCCTAGATATTGTTGATTTTCTTCTAACATTGGTGTTTAGGTATCAGGGTTTGGGATGACGATAGTTCTTGGTTACAGAATATCTTAAGAATCAGAAGAATACTACATGATCATTGCTTTAGAGATTTCCATCTCTTCGTGTTTAAAAGTATCACTAACAGTGTTTGAAAGTTTATTGTTTTACATTATTAATTTACAAATTACAAATTGAATTTGTTATATTATTAAATTATATTTTTATTCTGTTCTCAAAATGAATATTAACAAAATATTAATTCATCATAGTCCAAAAGTATTTTCAGGTTTAATGACATGTCAGTTAACCATGAGAGAATATGTATGTCTCCATGGCTCCTTGGTCCTTTGGCTTTCATCTTTCATCTTCTGTTTCTGTGTTTGCTTTGTCTCACTCTGGTGTGTTGGTTTTTAATTTTCTCTTATTTTATTATTAATTTTACAAGCCTATTTGCATTTGGATAAGAGAGATGGAGAGAGAGGATGTGGATTTGAATAGTTAGGTAAATGGGAGAGGATCTTGTAGGAGTTGGGGGAGGGAAATGTTGATCAGAATATATATCACATAAAAGAAAATCTATTTTAAATAAAAATACAATTTTATAGAATATTTATCAATAGTTAAGAAAAACAGTTTTTAAAAAAATATTCACTTATTTGTTTAGGGGGGGTGGGTATGTGTTCTTTTGTGAGAGTGTGAAGATCAGAGACAAATTTTGTCCTTCAGTTACAAGGGTCCTGAGTCTCATACTCTGTCTGGTTGTTAGGCCTGAGTTACCTCAGGATGTTACCTGCTGAATTATCATGCTACCCTGAGAAATGTTTCTATAATCAAAAATGCAGGAAATCACTTAATATTATAGTTATCCAATCAAGGAGTGGAGAAGTCACTTTTTGAAAGGAAATTCCATTCTAATAATTGCCCCAGTTATAAACGTAAAATGTTATGAAGAAGTATAGCACACACTTCCACTGTGTGCTTATTAGATGTGACTTATTTTTGTTTGTATACTCAGCTAAACTTGTAATGTATTAATGGCTCAGTTGACCTGCGTTTATGTGTACCTTGTATGTTGTTGGTGCCTATTCTATGGTACACACGTCGAGGCCAGAGGAATCCAGAGTTGGTTCCTTCCTTCCATCCTTTGTGAGGATCTGGGGTTTGAACTCTGAGGTTTAGGATCAAATAGGAAGCACCCTTACCTGCTGGGTATGGGGCATGAATTTTCTAAAAGTAGATGTTATATCCCAGTGTCAAAAGTTTGGACACATGTGCAACAGGATGTTTGTTAAAATACTTGTTTCTATCTATTTCTATAACTTGCCTTCAAGGCCATAGGTTCACTGATGCCTACAAGGTAAAATTAAAATGAACAATTTAAAAAGGACAAACTAATCTTGACATACTTATCCTCAGAAGTTGAAACACCAGGAGCTGGTGGACATTCTGTGCTTTTAATCATATGACATGTGACACATGCTCTAGTATATCTTGGGACAAGGTGATCAAAGACTGTTGATACAAGATGATGCTTTATTATGCCAGCCATCTTCTAGATTTCATTTTACCCTGTGTCCCATGTGATCATTAAAAATCGTGGTTTATAATTCAATACACAGACAGTAGTATATATCCTTCTCCAAGCCCTTAACCTTCTACTATTTCCCAGTGAAGGTCTAAAAATGAAATTGTCAGGTTACAGACTCTTGGAGCCATGGCTTTCTACAATACTGTTTCCTGCCTCTTCTGCCCATTATTGATTTTTTCATATCTCTGCTTGAAACTGTGGACATAATTTACAGATAAAGGGTGAAGAGGACCTTCAATGTTATTGCTGCCTTAGAGAGAGACACACCAGAGCCTTCCTCATGCCCTCTTCTTTTTTGAATAATACCACACTTTACAGGCTTATTTCTTATTTCTGTAATCTAATTCCCTGGAATTAATTCTTTAATCAGATTTATCTTAGAACATGTTTTAAAATATAATTCCTAGTGAATAAACACATCAGTTCCTATTTCAGTTTTTCTTGCTATGACATTTTATCTTGATGTGGTATTTCTAATGTGGGCATAGTAGTTCACTTTTTTTTTTTTTTTTTTTTTTTTTTTTTTTTTTTTTTTTTTTTTTTTTTTTTTTTTTTTTTTTTTTTTTTTTTTTTTTTTTTTTTTTTTTTTTTTTTTTTTTTTTTTTTTTTTTTTTTTTTTTTTTTTTTGTCTTTTGGTGCTCAAAGTACTTTTCTTTTATTCTATGAATGGTGGTGGCCACTGGGTTTTGATTTAGTATTCATGATGTAGAGCAGAGACCTGAGATGAAGAGGTGCCTAGGCAAGGGATGGTTGTCAGGGCTTCTCAGAAAACTTTTTGAGTGAACAAAAAACATACATACTGGAGAAAGCTGGGGTTAACTGATTCAACATTACAATAATCATAGAAGCAACAGCAGGAAACAGCTCTTAAAAGTTATTCCATCCAAACTTGTTTTGAACTATTCTTATTTCACAGAGTTTCAGATAGATGAATGTGTTTGTCCAAGGTCAACTTGGCAGTAATGAAAGAGACTTCCTCTCTAGGTCTCATGCTCTGAGACAAAAGGTTATACATAAAACAGAACTGGCTTTAGTTCTCAGCATTACAAGTCTCTGGTCTCAGCAACTAGGAAGCCAGAGGAGGTACATTCACCGCCTGCTGAGAACTTTCAACTTCATTTCCAAGAGGAAACCTCCTGCAAAGGGTGTGCGACTGCCTTCATAATTGCACTTCTTTGGCCTGCAGTGCTAGTGTTCTAAGAAGAACCTTCTGAAAACCTTCATACTTAAAGCAGTCCTTTGTACTCATTAGCGATTTATTAACTAAGGCGAGCAGTTTGACCACAGGAAATCTACTACTTGCTTCAAGCCCACCATAATGTATAGGGAGAGAAGCTCTTTGCATTCATTTGCATTTTAGTACGATTTTCTCCCACTCTCAGGTAGAATTTCTTTCCCTCCTTAAATTTTTGATCTCCTCTTGGTGCACCTCCTCCACCGGATGGGGGAGGGAACAGATTCATAAAACCATCCAGTTTCATCAATATAGCTATATACGTGTGCGCTGAGCAAGGGTCACATCAACAGACATGTCAATGTGGGTGGGGGAACTCACACAAGGCTTCAATCCTACCAAAAACACTATAGGCAACTAAAGAGTGCTGAGGGCTAGAGAAATAATCTTTAACCGGGAAGAGTACACCAGTGAGTTATCTAATACCAAATGTTTTGCTCTGACACATATATCCAGAAACATTATACAGTCTGAGGTTATTATACTTCTTCATATAAATGTATATACATATATGCGTGGAATCTCAAAATTAATGAAAACAAATACCATGAATTTGGAAGAGAGAAAGAAGGTATAATACATTGTTTGGAGGGAGGAAAGGGAAGAGGGAGATTATGTAATTATTTCATCATAAATTTGAAACAAAACAAAACAAAACAATGTAAACAGATTTTTCCCAGGAAACATTTACATACAGAGCAGTTGCATTGCACACAGGATTTTATCCTCAGTCGGGTGGGGAAGGCTTGTATCATCTATAGGTTACTTTTGAAACTATTAAAGTATTAGAAACAAGTTTTTAGGATCAGTTATTCTTAATTAACATTTTTTAAATTCAAGAAAATCGAGGCTCACTGAAGTCAAAGCCAAATGACAAATTTAAACGTCATCTAGGGCAAAACCACCACAGTTGTGTAATTACCAAAGTTTCAGTATCAACTCAGAGGGAAGCATTGCATGTATAATATTAATATATGTAAGAATGCAAACTAACATCTTAGGAAGATGATGTAATAACAGTCCAGAAACAATTAGCTCTATCCTGTGTCTCTGGGCTGTCATGCCTCTGGCTCCTGGCTATCCAGACAGTGTCTGGCAAGAGCTTCCCTCTCCTGGATTGGGACTCAAGTTGGGCCAGTCATGGATTGGCCACTCCCACAAGTTCTGTGCCACAGTTGCCCCAGCCAAGACTTGCAGGCAGGGCAGATTGCATCTGAAGATTTTGTGGCTGCGTTGATGTCCCACTCCCACTGCTGGAAGCCTAGACAACTTATAGAAGATGGCTTGTTCGGGCTCCATATCCCTTCTTACTAGGAGTCGTTTCTAGGGTCGCCTTAATGGATTTAAAGTAGTTTCCACTACCCTAAGTTTCTACATCACACCCGGCAGACAAATATACACCCATGTTCCAGTTGTCTCTCTCAGTACTCTCTCAGTCCCTCCCAACCTCAACCTGATTACTCTTGTTCCCTTCCTCACCTGTCCCCAATCAGTTGCATAACTTATTCTACTTTTCCCTTCCCAGGAAGATCGAGGCTTCCCGACTTGAGCCCTCATTGTTAGTTATCCTATTTGAGTCTGTGCATTGTAATGTAATTATCCTTTACTTAACAGTTAATATCCACTTACAAGTGATTACATACCATGATTGTCTTTATAGGGCTAGATTAACTCAATCAGAATGAAACTGTTTAGTTCTATAAATTTGCCTGCAATTTTCATGACATTATTATTTTAACAACTGATTAACACTCTGCTGTGTAGTAAACGTACCACAAATTCTTTATCCATTCTTAGGGTGAGGGGTATCTAGGTCATTTCCAGATTCTGGCTTTTATGAAACGGGAAATAAAATGATTGAACTTTAGCTATCACTTGAGATGTAGGTTCTGAGATGATTGAACTTCCCTGTTTCAGTCTAAGCCCTTGTCTCCCACAGAAAGGTGAAATGTCTTTATTTTTCTTCTGAATATAGTGATTGCAAAGAGCTGCTGATTTGCATCCTAGCATACACATTGATAACACTTTGCAAATGAATGCTATAGTGGTTTTCTGTGTTCATAAAGCACAAACCCAGATTTTCTTGGAATACTTATTTAGGGAGATCCATTTTTTGGACGTACATTTACAATAGTTCTCGCGTGTTGAAAACAGACACAATATAAAATAAAAATAAAAATAAAATATAAAATGCCTCAAAATAAACCCCCTTGAGAAGTTTTGCCATCAATCAGCAATTGGAAATGAATTCTCTAAAAGAATTCCAATGGTGGGTCAAATAAAATTCACCAGCACAGTTTAAAGCAGAACATTTGAACCATGAAGAATATCTTGGGTTGGTTTGCTCTCAAGAACTCAGATGTTTTGATTTTTCCATTTTATTTCAAATGGTGCAAAATTTTTCTGTATTTACGTTTTCTGCACCATTATGTTTCTTTTAAAATTACAGATATGTTAGAAAAATAGCAAAATACTCTTTAGTTTATGTGGTCTGAAAAAAATTAACCACTAAGTGGAAGGCAGAGAGCTATGAATTATATTTTTTCTCATATAAAAGCCAGATTATTGTAGGTCAAGGGTATATTTAGTGAATTAATGCACAAATCATGTTGGGGTTTAATTCTTGATAAATTTGAACACCCTCTCAATCAGGAGATATTTGTTAGTTCATGCTCTACGCAAGCACTAGTCTATAAAAGATTCTGTTTTGGGTTTCTCAGCTCCAATTTTTATAAGGCCCACTTCAGTTTCAGGGATTTATGTAAAGGTTAATTAAGTAATTTTTTTCGCCTCTCTATGATGCATATGCATTGCTGTGTTGTAAGCTTCTCCATAATATGATGTTACCATAGTAGTGATTTCCTGATACACCTCTAATAACTAAGTTTAATCCCCAAAAGAAAATATACAAATACATGTTTCTAATAAATTTTCTGGTTATAAAAATGGAGAGTATAATATATATATATATATATATATATATATATATATATATATATATATATATTTATTAAAGAAATACTTAAATATTAACCATAACATACCAAATTTATGTTATTAAAAATAAACTGATTTGCATTAAATATCATTGTTACTTTTTGAAAAATTTTTATTAATTTTGACAAACATTTACAAAAGAAAACTATTTCATTATAGTAATCAATGGCACAAATGTCTGTTTTTTTTAATTTAATTAAAAAATACTGAGTTTTCCTTGATCAGATGTACCATTTACAGTGTGATACCATATGTGAGTACACACTTTGAAGTGTAATATACCTCAATAGTTTCTTCATCACTGCTTTAAATATACATGAATTAAACAAGATGTCAACCCTAAATTTTAGCATTTGCAAATAGTCACAGTACAGTAGATTATAAATCCTAAAGATGATCTTAATACATAAAGAGGTTAGTAAGAGAAACTGTACAATGTTTCTTCCAAATACAGCCAGAGGAAACTGGTAATAGCAGAAGTATTCAAATAATTAGAAGTTGTAAGTCTTAATATGCATTACTTTCTTATTTACATAGCTAATTTAAATTTTTATTAATTTGTCTTTAATTATGGTTGTAAGTGAAACTGACACATAAAATTCTTGGGAATTGAAATTGAGTTTGAGCTTCTGCAAAAGAAGTAATTATTCACTATTGATATTTATCTCATCACTTGCAAAATGCTCACTACACTAAGAACTGCCCCAGAGTGGTTCTTGAGTTTGGTGGCATAACATTCAACTTATGTGCGTCACTATGGGTTCAGGTTACAGTTTGTTAAAATGGATTTGACTTGCTGAAGTATTGTTTAGTCATTGTTTATAAATAACAGAAAAGAATGACCTACTTTTAGCAAATCTTGTGATATGAGCAACATTCTGATATTCAACTTCTTACTGTAAAGAAAATGATTCTGAAATGATGGGTGTAAAATACCCAATGGAGAGCTGTGCCACACCTCCTAACAAGATATAAACACTGAACATGATGCCTACAGGAAATAAATGTATATTTTCCGAACTTAATCCACAGCTTAGAGAAATGAAAGTAAAACACTTATCATTGCTATTTTTAAAAACCTGAAATAAGATGTCATAAAAGGTCATTTTGGAATGTCAATCATGTCTCAGCAGTGCACCTTGTCCCATTAACTTCTGCCTCCTGTCTGTTCCATCAGGAAGTGACAGGGCATATAAGTGTCCTTAGAGCACTGTGTGTGTGTGTGTGTGTGTGTGTGTGTGTGTGTGTGTGTGTGTGATTGTAGGTGTGTGTGTGTGGTATGAATGGTGTGTGTGTGAGTGTATATATGTGTGATTGTGTGTGTATGTATGTGTGTGTGTGTATGTGATGTTTATTAGGGAATATTTATAATAACTTTCTTTACTTCTCAATTCTTTCCCAGTGAATGTCATTCTTATCTTCAGCCCTACCTTCATGAACTAAACTATGTGCTTGGGCTGAATATCCAATTGAAAGCAAATTAGTTGAGCTAGCAGGAGTCACCTTGCTAGTGACTGGGGAGGGTTCCCACCACACAGCCAGGCCCTCACTGAAGAAGCATGCTGGCTTTGGTGTGGCTCAGTTTCACCTCCACAGGAGGATGACTTTGCAGTTTCTCCACAGTATTTTGCTTTTTATGTTTTCCTTTAATGGTGTGACATTCTATGACAATTATCATTATTTTGGGTCCAATTTTCCCTCTGAAGCAGCTTTGACACAGATCAATGCATCTCAGTGTCGTTTTTTATGGAGCTGCAGCATCAGAATCTGACAGCTGGAAATCTTAATTGGTCCAGTGACAGAAAATATAATGACTGCTCACAATGACTTATTTTATCTGACCTTGTGTTTAATTCAAAGGTAAATTTTAATCTCACTATTGGAAATGGGAAAGTTGTGGGGCGATAAGTGAGGCAGATGGACCAGAGAAAGGCCCTTCATTTGGAAGGAAATTACTACTGGTTGTAGGGCTGTTATTAAATTAGTGCTTAAGTGCTGGCTTTGAATGATGGACACCAAGGGTCCTGTGACTATTTGAACTGCCACCCTTTCTGCTGTGGCTGTCATTACAAATGGCAGCAGGCACAGAATGTAGCATGGGATGATGGAGACAAGCGAGTGGCTGGAGGCAGTATCACACAGGCCACCAGACAGCTGTCATACGGACTGGCATTCGATCATTACTGCCTTGGTCCAGAGCCCAGTGACACTGTCCTAGAGACAGAAGGTTTTCTATAACACCCTCCAAGCTAATTCCATCTTCCTAATCCTATAAAGAAAACCATTTCTAAATTAAGAACTTTAGATTTGCTCATTTGAACAAATTAATCCATGATTTCAAAGGTCCTATTAAAACTTTAATGTATTTAGTTAATTTAGTACAATGACATACCATGTCAAGAGGGTGGTGTGACAAGCTGATCAACACTATGATTAGATTTACAGGTTAACTGTGAGTGTCACTTGCTGGATTTGTCTAATTAACTGGGTATCCTGAGAAGTAAGTGGTAGAGCATGTGTTTAAATGCTTGGATGACTTCATGATGATTAGAAAGATGATAGAGTAATTGTGGTAAATTAAATGTTGTATTCTATACACCATTTGTATAAGTTTAGTATCCAAACAGTTACCAATAACAGTATGACCAAATGATATTTAAAGGCACAGACATTTACTTTTGAACAAATACAGTAAAATCAATGTCAATGTTTTGAATTTTAATTTTAACTCCAACAGTTTTGAACTAGCAAGTCAAATTATACATGCACACATATACACATACACACATACAAACACATAATATATATGTATACACATAACTATATATATATATATATATATATATATATATATATATAACAATTTCAAAGTAAATGTGATATTATTTACTATGGTATACTATACATTCTGTATAAAGAAGATAATGATCATTTGTGAAATGCATGGCTTAAGCAATATTTTCTTAGTTAAGTAAAGTAATGGAAGAAAGGCAAATATAGTATGCTCTCATTAATATATTGAACCCTAAGCAGTGAAACTCCTAGAGTTAAAGCATACATTGGCATGACATGGAGCTTACATTTATGATAATGAGAAGGTAATATACAATGAATAGAACACTTGGTTCTGACAGGAAGAAAATGTTTCCAAGGATGACACATATAACTGATAAATATGTATTATGCATTCCACTATTACTAAGTAAATTGCTGATATGCTCATCATAAAACTATTAAGTACTTGAGATGCTCGGTGTGTTGATTAGCTTCATTGAATTTCATTATATTAACAATTACCACATCTTGAGCTGGAGAAGTGGCTTAAGACCTAAGAGCTCTGCCTACCCCAGCATGGAGGCCCAAATTGTGATCCTACCACTCCTTGTAACCTATAAATAGGTAAATGTATAATATTTAGCACAGAGAACCCCTGTAATATAATGTGCTTGAAATGATTAAAAGGAGAGATGAGAATCACTTAGCTTAATGCTCAATATATTTCAACATGTTCATACTACTTTCAAATCAACAACCCCCCAATTTTTTTTGATAAGGTTTGTCATGCAGAAATTCAGCCCCTATATACTTGATCCCAACATTGGAACCTTTAAAGTTAAAAGGAGTCTCTTCAGACCACTCTGGAAAATGGCTAATATTGGGCCCTTGATAGTGGTATAACTAGTAGTAGTGGTACATCTTATGGGAGCAGAGTGTTCCAAGGAAAAAGAAAAGCCTCACTTATTCCTAGTCTCTTGATTCTTCACACACACACACACACACACACACACACACACACACACCACTCATCACTTTTGTATGCAGCAATTTCATTTCCTCTTGGATTTTATATAATCAGAGTCTTCTTAGTGTAACTGTTGCCATGGTGTTTGGACAAACTTCACACCATAAACATGGCCTAAGGAAGCTACATTAAGGCTACTATCAAGTTGTTTGACAAAGTTGGATGTAAGGAGAATCCCTTGACCTCCAGAGATTGGTAGAAGCAGCTCGAGGGAACTGGTGGCATACATTTTATCAGCTATATATCTTAGAACAACAAATACTCTAATTTTGTAAGTCTCTGATGCATTTCCATGGCTAGTCTGTTTCCTTGAGACACTGTGATTATTTTTTCTACTGTGGTTAATTCATTGATTCCTTTAAATCAAAAGTGTTTTATTCTTGGAATTTGGCAGATAGCACCAGGATCTAGATTGTGTTTACTGCTTATTGATTCCCATCATTTTGTTGTTTTCTTTTCTTTCTTTCTTTTTATTGTTTGTTTGTTTGTTTGTTTGTTTGTTTCCAGATATGTGCTTTGAAACTTTTGGGATGGTTTTTTTTTTTTTTACTTTTTTTATTAGATATTTTCTTTATTTACATTTCAAACGCTATCCGTAAAGTACCCTTTACCCTCCCCCAGCCCTACTCACCTACCCACCCACTCCCATTTCTTGGCCCTGCCAGAAATCAAATTCATTTCATTGATTCACTCATCTTCTCTGGGCAGGAGAATCACTGGAAACTGACCAACCATCTGGCCATGGTGGCTCACTTTTCAGTCCACTGACAAACGTACCTAAAGTAAGGAATTCTAGCTGGACCAGCCATGGTCCTTTACTCATCAACCCTTTAAGACACTAGCTTTCTTAAAGGAATGCTAGAAACTATGACATTGATAAGGTCAAGCACTGATTTAGAGGCACTGTGTTTCTCTAGGTCCCATAGGTACAGACTTTTCTTCCTCATGCAAAATTCAAGCCACTCATCGGAGCTGATCAGTATACTTTTCATGTTCTTCTTAGCCACATATTCTCCTGTCCAACAAGATTTCTTTGTAGTAGCAGGTGAAATAGACCTTACCTTGTGTAGGAAGCGTTCCAGCATCAAAAGATTACTTTAAATTAATGTCAAGGAACTAATATGTATTCATTTATCTTATTTATAAGAATTTTTTCTACTTCTTGAAATTGCATTTTTATCTCCTGATAATCCTTTGTGTTTGACTTGATGAAAACTTTGTTACAAAAAGAATCAATGTGTTTGTAACTCCTTCCATGGGCATTTTGTTCCCCATTCTAGGAAGGGACAAAGTATCCAACCTCTGGTCTTCCTTCTTGAGTTTCATGTGTTTTGCAAATTGTATCTTGGGTATTCTAAGTTTCTGTGTTAATATCCACTTATCAGTGAGTGCATATCATGTGTGTTCTTTTGTGATTGGGTTACCTCACTCAGGATGATATCCTCCAGATCAAACTATTTGCCTAGGAATTTCATAAATTCATTGTTTTTACTAGACGAGTAGTACTCCATTGTATAAATGCACCACATTTTCTGTATCCATTCCTCTGTTCAGGAACATCTGGGTTCTTTCCAGTTTCTGCCTATTATAAATAAGGCTGCTATGAACATAGTAGAGAATATGTCCTTATTACAAGTTGGAACATCTTCTGGGTATATGCCCAGGAGAGGTATTGCTGGGTCTTCTGGTAGTACTATGTCCAATAGAGGAGTGGATGCTCGCAGTCATCTATTGGATAGAGCACAGGGCCCCTAAAGAAGGAGCTAGAAAAAATATCCAAGGATCTAAAGAGTTCAGCAACCCTATAGGACGATCAACAATATGAACTAAACAGTACCCCCCAGAAATGTGTCTCTAGTTGCATATGTAGCAGAGGATGGCCTAGTTGGCCATCAGTGGGAGAAGCCCTTAGTCTTGAGAAGATCATATGCCCCAGTACAGGGGAATGTCAGGGCCAGGAAGCAGGAGTGTGTGGGTTGGGGAACAGGGCAGGGCCAGGGTATAGGGGACTTTTGGGATAGCATTTGAAATGTAAACAAAGAAAATTTATTAGAAAGAAAGAAAGAAAGAAAGAAAGAAAGAAAGAAAGAAAGAAAGAAAGAAAGAAAGAAAAAGAAAGAACATACACAGTTTATAGTCTGAAAAGAATGCTTTTCCCTCAGAGTCTAGAGAAATTACTGGTTCACTTTTCTATGAGAAAGTCAAAGTTTGTTCAATATTTGGAGTTTCTGACTCTGTTTTTCATGCACAGGACCCTGGTTTCAGTCTTGGATCTAAAGAAACAAAATTGAAGCCCCTTTGTCTAAACTGAGAATGACAAAGTCATTAGCAGTCTTTCTAGATTGTTTGTTTCTTAGGGTACCTTATATTTAAATATACTTTATGTGCTATGGATGTTCTTCCGCAAAAAATAGAATGTTTTTATAGGCAATTAGTATTTTCAATTAACTAATTGATATTAAGACTGTGTATAGAAGATTGTTTGTTTCAGGATAGTATTGGGTTTCAATAATAACTTTTGATTCAAGAAAATTCTAAAAAAAATAAAATTTAAATACAATGGATTACAACAGCAACAACAACAAAGAATAAATGTGACACTCATTATGAAAGAAGATTTTTCCCCCTAAAACTCTACTTTCTTCCTGCCTTTATGTGCATGGAGAATAAATTTGCCATTTGATTAATAATATATATTTTTCACATCCATTATGCCCAATAAGGGAAATACAAATTCTGTATTTACAGTCTTATTCTGTTAGTCACACAAAGATAAATAACATTTAAGTATGTCAAAACCATTGACAAAGTATTGGTATTTTCTTTCTTTCCTACAAATCATAATTAATTTTAATAATATCTCACTGGTGTTAAGCCAACCAATACTATCTCTTGTGATCTACAACACATTTTTTAATTTGAAGTAAATCCAGATTTTGAGATGACTTAAAATTATTGCAATAAACTAGTAAAGAGTGACTCTCCCCCTGTACTACTGTGTCCTGAAACAAAGGTACTAATGAATCTGCAGTGATCTTTGCAATTAAATACAATATGAAACATTGAAACTCAATATTTACTTTTCGAAAATGCTATTCATTTAAATATCAATTTTCTAGTCCAGGGTGAGCGCAAATCATGTTTAATAACATGTTTTAGAGAAAACAATCACTGGGGTATATCTAGAATTCCCTTGAGCTTTAAATGAGAAATGAAGCATTCAGACACAAACATGCCACAATTACCTTTTGGTCACAACATTATAGACATGTGTCATGTGTAAATGGTGGTTTTCTATCTTCTGTATCAACTGAGATGAATGACAAGTCTAGATCTCTCCGCAGATACTAACATCACAGAAATATCGAAAATGTGTTTATTTCAGCAAGTATAAAGTTGTCATTTAAATGAGACAATAATGACCTTTGGATTCTTCAGACTACAATTTGAACATTGTTTTTTACCACTGATATGGCTTATTAATTATTTAAGTGTAACTTTTACATTCATTCGGAAAAAGGAATGAAATAAAACTAGTATTCCTGTCTTCAAGTAGTCTATCAATAAAGGTTGTATCAAGGAATAATTAGATTTCCATCCATAGATTTTTTTCTTTGCCTTCAAAACAGCACTCATTTGTAAATATACCTTGCAAATATCTGTTAGAGATTGTTTATGTGTTGCAATGGGCACAAAAAAAAATAAATGTTATGCAGATATTTATTTTAAGAAGATTCAGTTCTCATTCATTACACACATGCAGTCAAAGCTTGCTTAAAGACAAATGGGAATTTTTATAAAAGAGGATAAAGTACCTGTGGTGAACACCTCAGAGCAAGCACATAAGACAGTTATACATGACTAATATAAATTGTGTGTATTCAAGGTGCCAACTCTCCCTCTCTTTCAGTAACAGAGCATATTGAAACCCTTACTTACAACATGACATAGGATACACTTTGTCATGTCATGCTGTGTTCTTTACTTCTAATTGTCCTGTCTAAAAACAAAACAAAACAAACAAAAACAATCAAACAAACAAACAAAAACATATTCATACTCTCAGGCTGTGTGTCATGGCCTGCACTATTATTTGGTTTTAGATGAATATTTATTTGCAACTCTGCTAGTCATACTAGATTTCAGTTGGCTGAAAGGCAAATAGTCTCTGTTTCCCTGAATCTCTGTCTCTGTTTCTCTCTGTATTTCTCTCTTTCTCCATTTCTCCCCCTCTCTTTCTCTCTTTCCCTCTCTCTCCTCTCTCTCTTCCTTTTCCATTTTTCTTTTTAAAACTGTTTACTGTTGAAACTAATTTTGTTTAAGTAGGTGTTGGACCAAGTTGAGTTAGAGTTAAGATTAAATAGGAGTACAAAAGTTAGCTGGAACTGTATGTGAAAAATCTTGAGTGCCATAATAGTAATTTATAGCCAGTAAAGCTGTTTACCATGAATATAAAAATAAAAACTGATTGTTTTTCCTGGGGTATAGTTTCTGTGATGGATATATCTTACCACTTAGAGTAACATAATGTTGTCATTGATAGTATTGTATTGACCCCTTTTTCAAATGTTGGACATTTTGGCTAAGGTTACCACCACTGAGTCCTGAGACTCTCTCACCACCTAGGTTTCTGGTACTTTCTAGAGGGTCCTCCTACCTCCCATCACCGGAAGCTCCATATTACTGTTCATCCTTCTGGCCCTCTGGCTTCTTTCCAGCTCTCCCTCCTCCTCCATTCACCTCTTCCTAACCTTCTCCTACACAAGTTCCTCCATCCCTCTACCTCCCCAATAATTTGTTCCTCCTTCAATGGTATTTAAACATAATCATTTTTGGCATTTCTATTTGTTAAACTTCTTATACTCTGTGGATTGTACCCTTGGTATTCTGTACATTTTGGCTAATATCCACTTATCAGTGAGTACATACCATGCATGCCCTTTTGGTTCTGGATTGCATCACTCAAGATAATATATTCTAGCTCCATCAATTTGTCTGCAAAATTCATGATGACCTTATTTTTAATATCTGAGTAGTATTTCGTTGTGTAAATGAACCACAACTTCTGTATCCATTTTTTGGTTGACAGACATCTGGGTTGTTTCTAGCTTCTGGCTATTACAAATAAGGCTGCTATGAACATGGTGGAGCATGTGTCCTTGTGGTATGGTGAAACATTTTGGGGTATATACACAGGAGTGCTATAGCTGGTTCTTCAGATAGAACTATTTGCAATTTTCTTTGATTTCTTTCTTCAGAGACTGGAAGTTCTTGTCATATAGATCTTTTGCTTGCTTGGGTAGTGTCACACCTAAGTACTTTATATGATTTGTGACTATTGTGAAGGCAGAATTGATCTAAATTTCTAATTCTTTATTTGGTTTTTGTGTGTTAGGTTTCAAAGTTACTGTTGCTTCATTAAATGAATTAAGTATTTTTCCTTCTATTTTATGGAGTATTTTAGAGTAGAATTCTGAACTAAAATCATCCGGTACTGTACTTTTTTGAAGGTTTTATGACCATTTCTCTTTCCTAAGGGCTTACTTAGTCTTTAAATAGTTCACCTGATCTTAATTTAACTTTGGTACATGGGAACTGTCTAGATCAATTCAATTTCAACTAATTTTTCCAGTTTTGTTGACTAAGGTTTGATGATTTTTTTTAAATGTCCTCAGTTTCTTTTATTTTGTCTCCCCTTTCCTTTCTGATTTTATTAATTTGGATACTGTCTCTGTGCCTTTTAGTTGGTTCCACTACGGGCTTATCTATTTTGTTGATTTTCTCAAAGAACCAGCTTAGGTTTTTATGTTTTTTTTGTTTTTTTTTTCCTCTGTATAGTTATATTTGTTTATAATTGGTTGACTTCAGTCCTGAGTTTGACTATTTTCTGCAGTCTCCTCCTCTTTGGTGTTTTTTTTTTTTTTCTAGATCGTTCAGGTGTGCTTTTAATTTGCTAGTATGGAATCTCTCCAATTTCTTTATGAAGGCTCTGAATTTTCCTCTTATTACCGCTTTCATTGTGTCCCATAAGTTTGGGTATACTGTGCCTTAATTTTCATTCCAGTAAAAAAGAAAAAATAGTCTTTCATTAAATTCTAGAAATCCTTTAAATCTTTTCTTTATTCCTTCTCTGACAGGGTTACCAATGCACAGAGAGTTGTTCCATTTCCATGAGTATGTGGGCTTTCCGTTGTTTTTGTAGTTATTGAAGACCAATCTTAGTCTGTGGTGATCTGATAGGATGCATGGAATTATTTCAATCTTCTTCTATATTTTGAGGCTTGTTTTGTAACTAATTATGGTCAGTTTTGCAGAAGGTTCCATGTGGTGCTGAGAGAAAGTTTTATTGTCTTGTTTTGGGGTGAAATGTTCTGTAGACACCTATTAAATTTATTTGGTTCATAATTTCTGCTAGTTTCATTGCATGTCCATTCTGTTTCTATAATGGGTACATTAGTGCAAATTGGGTGTTGAAATCTCCCACTAGTATTGTGTGAGGTTCAATGTGACTTCTGAGCTTTACTAAAGTTTCTTTTACTGATGTGGGTGCTCTTGCATTTGGAGAATATTCAGAATTGAGACTTCCTCCTGGTAGATTTTTCTTGTGATGAATATGAAGTGTCATTCCCCATCCCCTTTGATAACTATTGGTTGAATTTCTATTTTATTCCATATTAGAATAGCTACTCTACTGTGTTACTTGGGACCATTGCATGGAAAATGTTTCAACCCTTTAATCTGTGGTAATGTCTATATTTGTCACTGAGATATGTTTCTTGTATGCAACACAATGCTGAATCCTGTTTATTTATCCAGTCTTCTGGCCTGTGTTTTTATTGGGAATTGAGCCGATTAATGTTCAGAGATAGTAAAGGCTGATGATGGTTTATTCCTGTTATTTTTGTTGCTGAAGGTGGTAGTATGTGTATGTGTGTGTGTGATTCTCTTCTTTTCGGTTTGTTGTGAAATGTTTAATTTCTTGTGTTTTCTTGGGTGTAGTTATCTTCCTTGTTTTGGAGTTTTCCTTCCATTATCCTCTGTAGGGCTGGATTAGTAGAAAGTTATTTTAAATTTTAGTTTTATTGTAGGATATCTTGATTTCTCCATCTATGGTGATTGAGAGTATTGCTGGGTATAGTAGGGTGAGCTGGTCTTTGTGTTCCCTGAGGGTCTGGATGACATCTGTCTCAGATCTTCTAGCTTTCACAAGCTCTGTTGAGAAGTCTTGTGTAATTCATATGGCTTTGCCTTTATTATGTCTTTTACCCTTACAGCTTTTAATATTCTTTCTTCATTCTGTCCATTTAGTGCTGTGATTATTATGCTATGAGAGAATTTTCTTTTCTGGTCCAATCTGTCTGGTCTTCTGTACGCTTTTTGTACATTTAGGTTGATCTCTTTCTTTAAGTTAGGGAAGTTTACTTCTATGATCTTGTTGAAGATGCTTCCTGGCCCTGTTAACTGGGAATCTTCACCTTTTCTACTTCTATTATTCTTAGATTTGACCTTTGCATTGTGTCCTGAATTTCCCGGGTATTTTGGGTAAGGAGCTTTTTTGCACTTTGCATTTTCTTTGACTGATGTGTCATTATCTTCCATGGTATATTCTATGCTTGAGATTCTCTTTTCTATCTCTTGTACTCTGTTGGTGATGCTTGCATTTATAGCTACTGATATCTTCCCTAAGTTGTACATCTCCAGGGTTGCCTCCATTTGTGTTTTCTTTATTGTTTCTATCTGCATTTTTAGGTCTTAGACAATTTTGTTCAGTTCCTTCTCCTGCTTGATTGTATTTTCCTATATTTTTGTAAGGATTTTATTGGTTTCCTCTTTAAGGACTTCTACATGTTTCCCTGTGTTTTCTTGTATTTCTGTAAGTGAGTTATTTATATCCCCCTTAAAGGCTTCTATCATCTTCATCAAATGAGTTGTTAGGTCAGAAACTTGCTTTTCTTTCTTTCTTTTTTATTTTTATTATATATTTTATACATTTACATTTCAAATGCTATCCCAAAAGTCCCTCATACTCACCCCTGCTCCCCTACCCACCCTCTCCCACTTCTTTGCCCTGGCGTTCCCCTGTACTGGGGCATAGAAAGTTTACAAGACTAAGGGGCCTCTCTTCCCAATGATGACCAACTAGGCCATCTTCTACTACATATGCAGCTAGAGACATGAGCTCTGGGGGGTACTGGTTAGTTCATATTGTTGTTCCACCTAAAGGGTTGCAGACCTCTTCAGTTCCTTGGATACTTTCTCTAGCTCCTCCATTAGGGGTCTTGTGGTCCATCCAATAGATGACTGTGAGCATCCACTTCTGTATTTGCCAGTCACTGGCATAGCCTCACAAGAGACAGCTATATCAGGGTCCTTTCATCAAAATTTTGCTGGCATGTGCAATAGTGTTTGCATTTGGTGGCGGATTATGAAATGGATCCCTGGGTGGGTTAGTCTCTGTATGGTCCATCATTTCGTCTTAGCTCCAATCTTTGTCTCTATAACTCCTTCCGTGGGTATTTTGTTCCCTATTCTAAAGAGGAATGAAGTATCCAACTGAGAATCTTGCTTTTCAACTGTGTTAGGGTATCCAGGCCTTGCTCTGGTGTGAGAAATGGGTTAGAATAGAGTCGAATTGCATTGGCCTTGGAGGTATGTAGAACTTTGTGACATAGGTTAGATCCAACCTC
Organism: Mus minutoides; assembly: GCA_902729485.2. Classification (NCBI taxonomy): domain Eukaryota; kingdom Metazoa; phylum Chordata; class Mammalia; order Rodentia; family Muridae; genus Mus; species Mus minutoides. The sequence goes on from CACVCL010027159.1 coordinate 90,065, forward strand.
CTGGGAATCAGGCAGTGCTCTCTCTGATTAGGGATAGGGTGGTCCTATGTATCTGGTTAGAGCAGGCATCCTGTGTCCCTGATTAGGGCTAACCAACTGGGTTCCTGATTAGGGCAAACCTCCTGGGAGGACAGGCAAAATTTGGGATCTAAGGGCAGGATCTGTCCAAGTAGCAAATGGTTGAAAACAAACAAACAAACAAAAAACAAACAAACAGATAGACAGTGTTCCTAGTTACAGCACACCTCCTGTGTCCCTCATTACTATAGATCTCCTGGGAGACAGGCAAGCTGTAGGGTGTATGTGGCTATATATGTGGCCCAGGTTAAGAAGCAGACCAGAAGGAAGATAAAGCTCAGCAGGGGGTTGGGCTCTTTGTGTGTCCCAAATGGCATGGTTATTTGAGCAGAATTCACATCTGTGTCCCTGGTCTACTGTAGACCTCCTGGGAGACAGGTAGGCTGTGGGGTGTGTGAGGGTATCATGTCCTGCTGATCTGGTCTGAGTGGAGAAACAATATAAAAGTGATATTGTATGGATAACCAAAAATAAAATAAAATAAAATAAAATAAAATAAAATAAAATGAATTTCCTAAATTAAGTATTAAAATGGATAAGCAATTTTAAAACAATAAGGGCTTATTGTTTGTTTATTTGCCTGCTTGTTTTTTTTTTTTACTTCGCCAATGAATAACCAAGTTAAATATTCTAGAACTCAGTAATTTTTACATATTTGTGATCTTGAAAAAGTTTGCAATTCAGTAAATCTGTTTCCTACCTGTAAAATTGGAAAACTATTATAATTAAACTCATTTTGTTGTTGAAAAATTAAATGCAATATATAAAATATTTTATATGATTATAGTCCACAAGATACCCCCACAAAATCTAGCTGCCACTGTTTCATTACTGCAGCTTTAATTTTTACCTACTGTGCTAATAATCGTTGCATCACTGGATAAATAATCGTATGAGTAGTGAGCACTCCTTTTTACGGTGGTATATAAAATATGTTTTATAGCCAAAGTCACAAGGAACTTAAATTACTCCTTTAGAAAACCTACAGTAGTCACAAAAAATGTTTTATCTTATGATTTCATATAGTGGAAACATTGGAACTAATTTGTATGCTTTTAAAATATTCAGTATTTGTAGTCCACATAATCCATTTGGCCCTCTAGGTTTGAAGAAAAAGTTGTAATAAACCAAGACCATAGAAATGGTCAATAATGAGGCAGGATAGTTGGTTCAGAAAGTAAGGTGTTTGCTTATAATTCTTAGTACATGGGTGCTAGCCCTGGAATCCACTGTTGGAAGAAGGTAAATGAGATCTGCAAATTTTCCCTTAACCTGTAAATATGAATAGAGCCACATGTCCATGCACACTGCATCTCTCTCTCTTTCTCTCTCTCTCTCTCTCTCTCTCTCTCTCTCTCTCTCTCTCTAGCACACACACACACACACACACACACACACAGAGCACATATGGAAGGAGAAGAGACACACATAGAGCAGCACACCTTCAGCTGGGTAGGATATCTGAGGAGCCCTTGGAAATGAGATGGTGGTGCTGAACACACAAATGAAATTTTTCTTTAATGGGGAACACTTTTGATGTGTTTAGTTCCATCTTAAAATCTGGTATAATTTTTACTACATTAAAACATTACTGTGCAATTAGAGAAAACTCTAAAATCACAGCCTGTGAATGCAAGTCCACAAAACATAAACATCATTGACTTTTGTGAGTTCCTCTGGTAACAATTTGCTTCACATTTTATTATTTCTTAATGTGCAAGATGCTCAGCAATAAAATTTTTAAAAATGTAGTAAAATAGTGTAAACTTAAGTCAATATGATTAATTTACTTTGCCACACATATAAAATGGGGATACTGACTTATTTTTATTATAGCAAGTAAATACAGTCCTGCTTGTCAATCTTAAATGTTGCTTGTAGTTGTAACTTCTGAATCATGGGCCACAAATAAGAAAACAAAGAGAAAGCGTTGCATGAGTCAGGTACACTCATGTGCTTTAATTACAGCACATTCAAAGAGGCACAGAGGTGATATTTTTCTCATGGGTATAATAAGAATCAACTGTGAAATGTGGTTGCCAAGAAATCTAATTGGACTTAGACTAAATTAACAATAAAATTATCTATAAAGCCAAAGAGATGACATTTCTCCTTGATCTAAAAAGGAAAGGCAACACCTAGATAGCTGAATTTAGCTCATAATTGAGAACTATAGGTTCCTGTTGGGAACAAAATAAAGGGGAGGCCTGGGGAGAGGCGGGGAGTGGGATAGGAAAAAGATGCCCACACCCCTCTAGAGTTTCCCTATTCTCTGGTCAGTCAGGAGTGGGAGGGTGGCTACCTAACCTATCTGGGTAGGCATTCCTCTATCCCACTCCTCAGGGGGTAACCAAGGGGTAGCTCTGCCTCAGAACCCCTCCACCTTCACCACCGCTGGAGCTACTTTGCTAAAGCCACCAGGGTTGAGGGAGAGAGGGAAGAGGGAAGAAGTTCCCAACAATGACTAGAGTGTGCAGTGGGCCTTGAAGGATCAGAGAAATTCTATGGTTTAAGAGCTTTATTATAGAAATGCAAGGGAAAGAGGGGGGGGCTAGAGAGAAAGAGAAAGAGAGAGAGAGAGGAGAGGAAAGAAGAAGACAAAGAGAAAAGGAAGAGGAGAGAGAAGTGAGAGATGAGAGGACAAAGGAGTGAGAGTAAGAGAGCAAGGGGGGCTGAACAGCCCTTTTTAATGGTCTTCACTGTTGCTGGTACCTGGGTCAGAAGCTTGGACCATTGCTTACTTGACTTCTGACAAGCTTCTCTTGTGGGGGCTGTGGGAGGTGGTACGTTAGGGAGGGGCCAGAGTTCCAGGAGCATGAGGGAACGCATACCATGTCATGTAGGTGAATTATGACCATCAGGGTTCAAACATCAGCTCAACTGGAGACCAGCCTGCAATTCCCCACATGTTCCCACTTTCAAGATTTTGTTACCATTTTTATGAACAACCACCATACTAACACAATTACTTACTTCTGCTCTGTGATCATCCATTATGCCAAGCATAAAAACAAACAAACAAACAAACAAACACAGAACAAAACATAAATAAATAAATAAATAAATAAATAGATAAATAAATAAATAAATAAATAAATAAATAAAACAAAACCACCATTTTCAGATATGCAACTCTCAAATCTGAGTTTTTCATGTTGTAATTTTATAGCGGTGACTGCATGCTTATCTTTGCATTTTTGTCTTTTTTTTTTTGCATCCTTACATTTCTTCTTCATTTTGGTTCCTCAACTTCTGAGATGTCTTCTCCAACAATTTATTCTTGCCATAACAGTGTTCTGAAATTCTGAATTATAAGCCTTTTCTAATACATTGAATCTATTTCATGTTGATATGTGTGCATGGTGTCAGAGATCAGTCCTGTTAATCAATCTCCATGTGGGTCTCTAAGTATCCCAATACCATTTCCAGAAGAGAATCTTCTTTATTCTAATATGCTATGTTGTTGGCATCACTGTCAAATCACAGTTGATACATTTATTTCTAGACTTATTTTTCTGTTACCTATACAATCTATTTTTTTTAATTTTTTAAGATTTATTTTATGTATGTGAGTACATTACATTACGGTTCTTGTTGAACACACCAGAGGAGGGCATCGAATCTTATTACAGATGGTTGTGAACCACCATGTATGTGGTTGCAGGAATTAATCTCAGGACCTCTAGAAGAAGATCCAGTGCTCTTAACCACTGAGCCATCTCTCCAGCCCCTATTTTTATTTTTTATAATTTCTCTAAATATTTTCTAATTCACAAAGTTACTGTGATTTTAATGTCTTCTGGTTTTATGTCATAAAGTGCTATTATAAATTTTGTTTTTAATTATTTAAAAATAAATGAGAAATTCTTTTGTATTAAATCAAGCTGCTTGAGTAACTACTTTCTGACCTTTGTTTTCTGCTTTATTCTGCAGTTATGAGCATTAGTTAGCAGTAAAATTACTTTCAAATTACCTTTTACAAATGTGACATGTACAGTTTTATAAGAGGTGAGTCCTGCTCGTTAAGTTTGAAATGAGAAAATAAGTTATGCAGTTTATAGCTTAGCCAAAATATCTGAGATGAAACTACATAAGACATGAATAGGCTGTCACTTAAATATCAATCCTCTAGATTCTAGGCATATGTAAATGAAGAGTATTCCGAAAAAGTTTTTTTTTAACAAAATACTAGGTATCAGCTAAAAGAATAATAACAAATTGTTTTAATATTCTAAGTATATGTTTTATTTTTGTATTATAATATTTTAACTCTGTTTTGACTAAATTGTGGAGGCAAACTCAGCACAAAGTCTCTGATAACAGTGTCATGTTTCTGTCAGGGAACTAGATTATTCTATTGAATATCACATGTCCACTGAGGACCTTAGCAGAAAGATAGGATCGGATTGACTATTTCTTCCTGCCATGGTGATATAATTGTAGTTGAGCTTAGAAAAATAATTGATGTTAGCAAAAATTGGTTGGCATAAATCTTTTCTGTGACTATAAATGTATTATTAATGAATCATCTGCTATCTATATGAGCACATGGTCAGTTGGTATCAATATTTAGTCCCTAATTTTCATAAGTACTTCTCTCAAGTTTTCCTTCCCTTTCTCATGGCGCTTTAACCTCTTCAGCTGACTTATAGCTACAGAATATAAGCTGCAATTATTTAAGTTTATGTTCACTTTCTTAATTAATTGTATCCATCACTAATGGATCCTTTATACAGACTGAATTTGAAATTGTGTGTTTCATTGGTTAAAATTACCCAACCATATTTCAAGGTTAAAAGCCAAGGTATGTCAAACTATTAATTCTGCATCGCTGTTGTTTGAATGATGTAGGTAGTTGAAGCTACATCAGGAGATTAAATTAATTTCTGCTGTTTCATAGCCCAGCTTTCTCTATGTTTAATGCATTTGTGACATTTGTCCTCATTCCAGGATGAGGAAAACTCATCAGAATGAGTGACTGACTGGTCCTCATTAAACTGATGACTTCCAGGGAGACTTCTTTTATACGCATGCATTGAAATATTATTATCCTGAAGAATGACTATAGCAATGAGAAATCCATAACCGAATACACAAACCTCCATCAATCAGAACAACCTAACTATTTCAAGGACGAAAGGATACACCTGGAAAGTTATCTTTGTTCTCTGACAGAATAATATGTCTAGGCTACTAAGGCCCTTATGCCCTGAGCAAGATTCTCCAATAGATGCCCTAGTTTATGAAATGCACATGCCCTGTGCATTGACTACTTCAGTGTGTATGCTAGAAGACAATTTTAAAATTTGCTGAATTCAATAATCAACTCCTGGTCATATGTGGTTACTACTAAACCACAAGCTTTCCTTAAAATTTCTCCACAGTATAAAATTTTAATTGCAAAACAATCATAGTCCTTAAAAATTTACAGAAACTTTTGGGAAACCAATATGGAATTTTGTGATGGTTTGCTGATTCATAGAATTTATCATTAACCTTAAGAGATTAACTATTGCAAAATAACATGATTTATGCTTCAATGGAATGAGTCAGATTGAAGACATGGGTAATGGGATCATTCTCCAAGGCGTGACTGACAGCAGGAAAAGCATTACAGAAGCAGTATTATCCCAGATTACTCAAACGATAGAGTAACTACTAGTTTGACAATGGTCACAAAGGGTCAGGGAGAATGGGGGCCAGGAGCAGAGTTCAAGTGGACATTCTAGGGAGCAAAAACAGCTTTCTGACAACTTTTGTTTGGACACCAAAGAAGGTGTGACGTTTTCATAATCAGAGTATCAAGTGTATTATAATCCACTGGAAAACAATCAATACTAATTAGTATTGACCAGTATAATGAAAAAAGTACCTTTATCTATAGTATTGCAAAAAGAATGGAAATTTGAGCAGATTATGTTAGCTTTAGGAGTACAGTTACATCATTGAGAATCAGTGTATAAAGGATCTACACATTCCAGGTTAGCTTGGGCTGCATGATAAGGTTGCCCCTCCTCGTCAGCAACAAAAACAACAACAACAAATTTACATGCAAATAAAAGTAGAGCTTCCTTATCGCATGTAATACATGTAGTGATGAAGACAATACTGTAAGAAGAGAATACTGTTCTATCAGAAAATCTATGTACCAAGCTCTTTCATCTTTATGGGTCACTCTTTCCCTAATGTTTACATAGTTAGCTCATCCAAATAAAGTCACCTCCAGTAAAATGGAGGATCTAGACAATAGGATTTTATTTGAGAGCCTAACAAGAAATAGTGGGCATTTTAAATCACTTAGTCATATGACCAATTTTAACAATATCTCAGATGGATGCCTTCAGAAAAGGTGCAAAGGATTATGCACAAATAGGACAAAAAAGGAAAATGTTTGTCTCACTGTGATGAATAACATGAGTTTTATTTAAGGACGGTAAAATGACATGGAACATTTTAAAATAAAGTAACAGAATTATAGACTATAATAGTTGATCACACCTTTGGTTTTTATTTTGGTTTTGTGACTGGCTGAATTCAATCAGGGCAGCCTCATGGACTTTTGTGGAAATGACCATTGGAGTTCGAATAACTCAACAGTGGGTACATTACTGAAGACAATGATTTTCTCTCTCTCATCAATCTTAATGCCAATAGCTTCTCTGAACATGTCCATGACCCAGAAACCTCTTCCAACCAAAACCTGAAAGATGGCTTCCTCATCTTTTGAAGGCTCTGTTTGGGCAACTGCATCTGCTATGTGTTTACTAGGGTCATGACATATCCATAAGGTAGTATTTCAAAGGACATAGTCCATTTCCCTATCATCCAGTAAACAGGTCACCTATACATTCTCTCTAACGTCCAGGAACACAGCAGAAGAAGTAGGAAGAATGTTTAGAAACAATTCCTTTGATTCTCCTACAACTCTCCTTTTATGAACAGAAACTGAACTCTGACTAGAGTGTGCCTCTTAACACCACTATTAACTGTCCAAGTAGATTCAAAGAGATGGTCTGTAGTTTCACTTGGAAAATTACCAACAAAGTGAGTTAAGTTTTAAAGTAATAAAAAATTAAAATCCAAATTAAAATTTCAAAATTACCACATACTCTCCATGATATAAATATTATTCTGAAATTATCTACAAGTATTTCCCAGCAATCAGGATGTTGTATGGTACCACCTTTTGCTTACATTAGCAAATAAAGAAGAAAAAATTCAATGAAACAGTTTATTACTGAAGTCCCAAAATGTATTTTGCTTTTACTTTTGGATATATACTTTAATCTTCTTTCTGTTCAGTATTCTTTTCTCAAATATTTGAGTAAAGTTTTTAAAAATATTGAAACCAACTATAGTTTAAATGTCTCCATTTTATTCTACTTCATTCTCCAACCTATTTTTCCACATTCTATAAGCTCATCTCCTTCTTGTCTGTAGGTCACAGTTACTTATTTTCCACAGACAGGTTGACAAAATAGCAAAAACATATCCCCAAGAAAAATATATGCACAAACACACACTCAACAAAAACTGAAAATTATGTTAGTTGTATGTATTAAATTATCATACTGTGAACAAGCTCACAGTGTCCCCATATGCAAAATATCACACACCCCTTTCGTTTCATTACTTTTCACCCTTGCTACCAGATATTTTTCAGACAGTACACTATAGAAGGCAAAGCACATGTGTAACTTTCCTTAGTTAGAAGAAATATACTGTCCGTCTTGATTTAGATTTGATGTGTTACCAATTTGTGAGAGTTTCATTTCAATTTCATTACTTGGCAAGCAGAATGAATTGACAGAGAAAGCAATCAGCACATGATGCACACACAGGAAGCGCTAATCCAGAATGTTGGGTGCTTCTGTGAACACCACCAACTACCAAAGGTACTCACTCAGAGGGTGAGTGATAGCCTAGTAAGTCACGTGGTTCTGGGAAACACATCCTGCACACCCGGTAATGAATTCATAGTTGACATAGAGTGACAGTCTGCCTGTCAGTGTCACATTCCAGGTTCATTCCTGTCTGCATTGTGTTCTCAATGAAAACAAAAATGTTTGTGGTAAAGTAGGAGCTTATTGTTAAAGATGGTAGTGTGTGTGTGTGTGTGTGTGTGTGTGTGTGTGTGTGTGTGTGTGTGTAAGAAAGTTAGAGACAGAGAGATAAAGACCTGGGAAACTCCAGAGATAAAAAAAAAAAAAAATTGACTGGCTTTATAATGATATCAGCCTACAAAAAACACAGCAGGAAAACTTTTCTTTTTCTTTCAAAACTACTTTAATCTAATCTTTCCCACTGTATGGATCGCATACTGTGTTGGAGAATGAGTGTTAAAAAGACATGTCGGACTCTGACTCCTAGGAGATCATTGATCTATACTTTGAAAATAACAAACACTCAGTCACTTTTTAAAAACAACTATTTATTCCTACAAATAGATGCTCTTTTCTAAGTAATGCCATGCAACATTAACAAGATATACATAATCCTTGTCTTCATGGAATACATAGTTTGGTAAAAAGAGGAAGCAAACTGAGAAATATGAATTGTTGTTTTATGAGACAGAGAGAGTGGAGGATGTCATAGCTGTATTCCAGGTTTTGAGAGAGTGGAAATATTAGGAAGGAATGACTGGAAAACCAAGTATCAACCTATAAGCACTTGTTAGCTAGAGAAACTGGATATCAATGCTTCCCCCTCATAGTAAGAAGATGATAGAAAAGAGAGGATGGCTTCATATGTTTTAGACATTTAGAATTTCTTTAGGACTGTATGTATTATGTAGTTGGAGTTCGGAAGACTATAGAAAACTTTGGTGGTAAAGATGTAAGCAGATAAGTCACTTTTGGTACAAAAATAAAGTTTTTCCTAGTGAGCACTGACAGAATAATGACATGACCTATCTAGATAAGACACAGTAAATTATAGTAGAAGTTTTTGTGAGGATGACATAGATAGACAGACAGATTCTGAGTATATTATGATCTTAAAGTAATTAAGAAGAATAAAGGTAGAGGTAAATAGATAAAGTACTGATGACATATTTATAGAAAATTCAACTTTAATTTTATTCTTCATCTTCTAGAAAAGGCTCCCCTTTGGATTGGATATTGAATGATATTGTAGTTAGCATAAGACATAGCTGCAAGCTTGCAATGGGGAAATCTTTGCCGATATTCTGGATAGTTACTGTAGGTTTACCAGGTGGTAGTATTCTGCTTGATGTAATTTCCTGCTTCTGTTACAGAATAAGGGTCTTGATTTGCTTAATTTTCACAGCCTTACAGGTAGCAGGGGAGAAACTTTCAATGGCCGAAATAGGAGCAATATGAACCAGCAGGTGAAGAAAGCAGTTTTTATTGAGGGTAAAGATTCACATATTTACACAAGATAAAATGACCCTCTGCAAAGCAGAAAAGGGATCCAGGAGCCAAAAATTCTAGGCACTTTTGGGGAGTTTATTTTTTTCTACCTTAATTTAGGGTTAGTCAGTTTGATAAAAGCTAGGATGCTTGATTGGCCCATACTGTTGTGCGTCATATCCTGAGCAAGCATTGAACTTGTTTAATTTGTCAATCAGCAGTGATGGGGCTACTGGTTGGGAACAAAAGCTTATAAAACATTTATTTTATGCTACCAGATCCTTAACTCCAGTCAGGAGGGTAGGGAAGAAGCCAAACATGTTGGATATTGTCCATCTTTATTACATAACCAGGCCCCATGATCCTGTCTGCCTAAAAGCAAGTGTGTAACTCATACTCTTTCAAAAAATAGGAAATGATTTCAGTGAGGAAAATAGCTTGTTTCACCCTTATATCATAATCAGATGGTGGCCTGAGGCATTGAAAGTTGGGACATAGATTTGATATGCAAAAATAATCAAATTTGAAATCAGTCGTTTGCATAGTCATAAAATGTTCATCTATATCAAAATTGAAGAAAGGATGCAGAAGCCCTTTGAAACGAAATATCCAATAATTGTCAGATTGCCAGCTAACACATTTCCCATCTTAGTCGCATAATTTAAGGTTGCATATTTGTCCACCAGTGATCTATTAAGAATCCACATCAAAAAATCAACATTATCAACAGTATGTTTTTATTATATCCTTGGTATGTGCCACACTGAAATCTGTGATAATTTAACCAAACAAGCCACAAAACACATGGAGCTTTCCTATAGGAAACTGAAATTGGTAATTTAGCTAAGAAATAATATTTTGCCAGTTAATGCTATTTACCAAAAAATGTAAAAAAATATTGATTCACAGGATATTTGTCTGAATAATCTTTTTTAGAATATTTGTGTATTTTTGTGTAATTAAAATTTTATCATAATCTTCTTATCAGTAAACCATCACTACATCTCCTTTTCACAATAGAGGCATCTTTCTGAATGGATGTGTCTACAAACATGTTATCATCAATTCATGCTCCATAATTTTATCATTCTTACTAAAAGTCTTTTTTTTTAATTCATACAATATTTACTATTCTGGCTAGGTTTATGCCAATGTGACACAAGCTAGAGCTATCAGAGAGAAAGGAGTTTCAATTAAGAAAATGTCTGCTTAAGATTGGACTATATATGAGTCAGTAAGACATTTTTTTTTCTTTTCTTTCTTCCTCCTCTTCTTGCTCCTTCTCGTCCTCTTCCTCGCCCTTGTCTTCTTCCTTGTCCTCATCCTCCTCCTAGTCCTCCTATTCCTCCTCCTCCTCCTCTTTCCCCACCTCCCCTTTTCTTTTTTTTTAAATTTTTTTCTCTTTATTAGATAATTTCTTCATTTACATTTCAAATGTTATCCAGACATTTCCCCTTACCCTACCGCATCCCCGCCCTGCTGCCCTACCCACCCCCTCCTACCTAATGGCCCTGGTGTTCCCCTGTACTGGGGCATATAAAGTCTGTATGACCAAGGGGTCTATCCTCCCAATGATGGCCAACTAGGCCATCTTCTTCCATATATGCAGCTAGAGACATGAGCACAGGGCGAACTAGTTAGTTCATGTTATTCTTCCACCTAGAGGGTTGAAGACCCCTTCCGCTCCTTGGGTACTTTCTCTAGCTCCTTCCTTGGGAGTCCTGTATTCCAACTAATAGCTGACTATGAGCAACCACTTCCGTGTTTGCCAGGCACTGGTATAGCCTCCCACGAGACAGCTATATCAGGTCCCTTTCAGCATTATCTTGCTGGCATATGCTATAGTGTTTATTTTGGTGGCTGATTATGGGAAGGATCCCTGGCAGCCGCCGTCACTGGTTGGTCCATCCTTTTGATTCAGCTTCACACATGATCTCTGTAACTCNCTTTCCAGCTTCTGGCTATTATGAATAAGGCTGCTATGAACATAGTGGAACATGTGTCCTTATAACCAGATGGAAACTCTTCTGGATATATGCCAAGTAGAGGTATTGCTGGATCTTCCGGTAGTACTATGTCCAATTTTCTGAGGAACCGCCAGACTGATTTCCAGAGTGGTTGAACAAGCTTGCAGTCCCACCAACATTGGAGGAGTGTTCCCCTTTCTCCATATCCCACCTCCCTTTTTCTTTGTTAGTGATAGATGGGGGAGGGCTTATCTCTTTGTGGGTGGTGCCATCCCCTGGCTGGCGCCTTGGGTTCTATAAGAAAGGAGGCTTAGCAAGCCAGGAGGAACAAGCCAATCAAGAGCACTCCTTCATGGCCTCTGCATTTAATCCTGCTTCTGGGTTTCTACACTGAGTTCCTGTTCTGATTTCTTTTAGTGGACAACTATGATTTGAAAGTGTAGGCCAAATAAACCCTTTCCTCCTCAAACTTCTTTTGATCATGGTGTTTTATCACAGCACTAGTAATCTTAAATAGATCTTATAACTTTTCATATTATAAGTATTTTAATAACAAATATCCTTATAGTAAAATCTATGCACATATATTACTTTTTATAGTTTAGTTTCCAGAAATGTTTTAAATATGTCTTGATACATAATGAAAATTATTTTCTAGATTTTCATGTTTAAACTGTTTAGAAGTGTTTTATTCTTTGAGCTGATGTGTGTAACTGTGCGCATGCCACTAGGATGTGGAAATCAGATGATAACAAGCAGGAAGTAGTTCTATCCTCCCATCCAGTGGTTATTAGGGATGGAACAGGTCCACAGATTTGGTGGGAGAACACATAATTGCCTGAACTATCTAACCAGCCCTACATTTTAATTGTACATATAATTCTAAAATTGTGTGTGACATGTCTGGCATTTTTATTTGCTGCACCTTTTACTGTCTGGCTTATGTTTATTGCCAGGAGGCTTCTGTCAGACATCAGCTGAACATTGACACAGCCAGGAACAACTGCCTTCATTCAAATGGGTTAAATATTGCTCCCATTTTTTGTCTCTATGAATAGTTTATATGTTCAGGGCATGTTGTATAGCTCCAACTATACTCTCATCTTAACTTCCAACTTTTCAATTTCTACCTTCAATGCACAGGTAAAAAAAAACAAATGCATTATATCAGTTGTTGATTAGCCACTATAGAGAGAGGAGGACAGTGCACAAAGCTTCCATTACTGGAGTATATAAATTTCACTCTCTAAGTCTTTTTTTTTTTAATATTAAAAAAAAAAAAAAACACTTAAAAGCAGCAGACTACTTCTACTTTCTTTCCTTTACTTAACTTCCAAATTGAAGTCTAGGAAGACTGCCAATGATATTATATCATCCCATATGTTTTGCTTAATTATACTATTTCCTGATTTCAATTTTTGAAGTTAAATTTTTTCTCCACCTCATCATCAAAACATTATGAACACTTTGTCACACTGCGATTAGAAGATAAAACATCTTTTAAAGTTGTATCTATTTGAAATCTTTCTAGAGTTTTGGGAAGATAAAGATTTAAAACTCTGATCATTTAAATCTATGCTGCAAATCACAAAATATCACAATCTTATGGTACATAGAACTGAGTTAATTTAATAGGCAAACACCAAAGTGTCCCAGTAAAGTTTAGACATCTTTTCAATTTGAAGTACATTTTCAATTTATAGTATGTTAAACTCCAAGATATTTTCTCTAATAAATTGATCTTGCTTCTATGCATGGTTCAAGTATCAATATAAGAATAACATCTATATCATATTAATACCTGTATTATACAGAACATTAAGATGCATCATAAGTCATCCAGTATGCCCTCTAGGGAACCTTATAATTCTTTTTTATTTTTATATCTTTGACAAATTGTTAATGATCTTGAGGTCACTGGAGTGTATTTGTTTACATATCTTTAAAATTACATTCTAGATGGTAAATGAAATATTTGCTAACAAAAAATATGTCACAGTTTTCCTTTTTATTTTAACTCTACCTTCTTTTATTTTTTAAATGTAAAGATAAAATAAGCAGCATTAATATTGTAAAGTTTGTGACTATACCTATTGTATATAGATAAAAAGCACCATTAATATTTTCAAGTTGTGATTTACATAATGCTATTTGAATTTATTAATAGGTTCTTTCTTTAAATATTCTATACATTCTCTACTGGTTTGGTATATAACCTACTTCCCTGTATATAGTACCTTAAATTCCTTTCTATCGTTTAATCTTCTCAAGTCAACTCTTTCTATTTGCATAACTCTGAATACCAAGAAAGGAGAGTAAAGATAGTGAAAATGGCACTGAGCCCTCTTAGCAATAAAGTGTGGATGAATGTAAGAAAAAAATGGGAATAAAGAAACTAGTCAGCAATTTCAAGACTAAAGATTCTTGGAAGTGAGTGTTTTAATCAATTTGGGAGAAATTGGAGCAACACACACACACACACACACACACACACACACACACACACACACGGATGTTTATATTATCCTATAATATAACCACCTCCTGAGTGGCTCTAGATGCTGAGGATGGGACAGACCTTAAACACTGTGTGAATAAAATGTGTTTGTAACATAAATTGACATGAGGCAGAAGAAATCTCAGTGCAAGTTCAAGGAATTCACACTTTAACCAACATTTCAAAATTTTTAACCATTTGAAACACACACACACACACACACACACACACACACACACACAAACTCTAGACTACCAAACTTAAAAATATATATATATTAGTAATATCATAAAGAATGAAACCATCCATGATATATTGAAGCCCATGATCTTTGATATCTAATAGCTGATGATTCTTTTTCTTCTTTCTGTTTTCCTCTTTCTTCTGGTCCTTCTTCTTTCTCCTTCTGCTACTTAATCTTAATTCTTCCCCTCTACTACTTCATGATGAAGAATATTTTGTAGTACAAATTGGTTTCTTGATCATCCTGCCTCTGATTCCTAAACCTCAATGAATATTTTGAAAATTCTATAATTAATATATAGTCATGATTTCTTGGATTTTCTATTTAACTTCAGATTTTAAACTTTTTTTTCTAATTATAAAGGTATATGTGTGTGAAAGAAAATATCTTGTATAGGATGTGGCAACAAGAATACACTGTGAAGATAATCAGAAAATCCAAGTGACTAAGCTAATATATGTAGCATGGAACATCATAGAATTCTAAACTTTAGCATCACAGTTTCTAGCACTAATTATAAACAAGCACTGTTAAAGATTTATTTCCAAATATTATGCACAGGGAGGACATTGTGAACTGCAAGGCATTTGAATTACCTATGAACAAATGCCTCAGCTACACACATTTTACAACTTACCATGCATCATTGATAAAAAGCATGTCGTGTTGGGACTTTTTGTATTCATCTGTGACTTAATTATTTATTCATTTCCCAACACTATATACATGCGATAATTAGAAGTAAAGATAGGCAGAGATCAGTCTCCTTAGCATAACAGTTCAATGATGGGTAAATGCTCAAAGCTTTTATTGATACCATCCAGGATGATGGGAGATATGCTGAAAAAAAAAAAAATTAACAAGGAATTACATGTCCCCAAATCACAGTTTCCTGTGCATATGCTGGTTTGACTTGCCCATTAAGGGCAAAGCACATTTGAGAAGGGGAAACTTGCTCTGTGTTTAATGTCACTCCTTCTCTCCACTTCTCTCACATGTTCTTCTGCATCTCCCTTCTGCTTCATGCTTTCCATTATTGTATGTAACTCAGTCACAAAGTCAAAGGGACTCTCTATGAACTATAGTGCATCTTTGGGACTGTTGGATTTAGGATAGGTAAAGGAAGAGTCATTGGGTCACTATAGGAGTTCATCCAATTGGTTATTTTATCTGAAACTATTAGAGAAAGACTTTGTAGGCTTCTGAAGTCCACTGTGGAAGGACTGCTTAAGAAAGCCTTTGTCACAGAGGAAAAATGAACCACTGACTCTCAAAAGGAGGATTTATCTCTTAATTCACTAGGTCTTCAACTAAAAGCCATCTCATTTGTCCTGGCTCCTTGACGATAATTCTTCAGTGAAGGTCAGTAGCTTGTCCTGTTCCCTTAGGAAGAAAAAGGTTAAGTTGCCAGAAAGATTCATTATCTGGGAGAGAGAGGTGTGGGGAGAGAGAGGTGTTTGCCATGTAGGCTACTGGGATGTGACAAGGTTATATTTCATATTTACTTTTTTATTTCCTCATAGTCATTCTATTTTTAAAACTCCCAGGATCCTAGATGAATGATGCCTAGAATCATCTCACAGCTGTGGGACATTATCTTAATTGGGAATTCCTAGCCCTCCCCTTAACTGATTTTTTTTTCCCAAGACCTGTGATTTTCATTCTTCTCTACTTCATTTCAATGTGTTCTATATCTGCTGTCTTTTGATTCCTGACTTGCATTCTGCTAAACATTTTAAGTGAAAAAAAAAATTTGTCTCTGATTCAGTCTTTCTTAAAGCCATTCTGAATTCCATTCATACTGCTGCATGTCTGTAGAGAAACATAATTTCTTTTAGATCCCCTAAGTCATCTGAAGAACATGCAATCAAGTCCTGAGAAAGCCCTTCTTCAAAGCCCTATCTTTCTTTACATGGAAGATAGAAGGCAGAGTCCTGATCTGATCCAGTTCTGATGGTTTGTGACAGATACTGTGTAGATTTCATTAAATGGTCATTGCTTCCTGTCTTTTTTATCAGCTGTGAAATCCAACTTACACTCTGCTTATGGTGTTTCTCTTTGGACTTTGCTCTCTAGTCTTGAGGTTCAGAGTTAGAGTCCACATGTTTTGAAATTCAATGTTCTATTTTTGTATATGGACACATAGTTTCTTCCTTTTCTCCAGTGAACTATTATATAGGTGCTTTTCTGTCTTTTTTTTTTTTTTCAGGCTCTTACACTATATATTAAATTATCCATCACAAAAAGAAGTGGAGCAGAAAGATTTGTAGTGCAATCAAAATAGAGCTTATTCTTAATGTGTCAATATTCATTTCCAGTTTCTCATAAATCTTCTACTACTCTTAAGAAATCTATTTTTCTTACCTGGATATTTTAAAGAAAAATGCCGTTAAATTAAGTACCTAAATCTTACCTAAACTGATTTGTAATGGAATCATTTAGTTCCAGACAAGCATCAAACACGGCATATTATCTGAGAGGTAGCAAAGCATCCATCTTCTTTATAGATTGAAGCCTTCACTTATCCCTGGGCTCATCCCATTCCTATTGAACAGACTGTGTGTAGCAGCTAGGAGAGCTGTAAAGTCTGAGAGAAGGGTCTAAATGGATATTTGGGTTATTTTTTTTTCTAAGACATGTCTCTCTCACAGGTTATATGCTTTAGAATGTCATGTTTTTCCTTTGTTTTTAATGACTTGTGCACACATACACACAAATAATAATGTGTAGAGTCAGGTAGATAATACTGTAGTATGTATGTTTTTGAAATCTCCTTTCTGTGATTGGTGGTTAGTAGATTCTCTAGAACAACAGTTAAGCCTTGTTTCTTTATCTGTCACAAAACTCAGTGTGATATTTTATGAATACTTGACAAATACTTTTTTACTTAGAATTGAGTCTAGAGCCAGTAGTCATTTAGGGGGTGATCCTCTAGGAAAGTGTGCCACACAGTGTGTATTAAACAAATAATAACATTTATCAATTTTTTTCTTCTTCTCTATACTACTTTCTAGAAAAATAAGTCTACATATATTTCTTTTTCTTTGTTAGTATTTTAAAATGCTCAAAATATAAGTAACTATTACATGCAAGTATAAGAAAAAAATTTAGAATGTTTTCTTTAACATCTTATATCTTTTTAAATGAAATAAAATTATTTCAGTTTATAACACTTTTTCTGCCTTTCAGCCCTTCCTAAATTCACTCTCCTCTATACTTTCATGCTTGCCTCCATCACCCAGTTGACACTTTCTTCGTCTTTATTATATGCATACATGTATATATTTTATGTGTGAACATAAATATAGTCTGCTGAGGAGTCTTTTTTATTTTGTTTCTTTTTTGTTATTATTTTTATTGTATTGTTTATTTCTTTTTGTTGTTGTTGCTGCTGCTGCTAGTGATGGTGGTAGTAGTGATGTGTGTGTGTGTGTGTGTGTGTGTGTGTGTGTGTGTTTGTGTAGGTGTAGTCAGGGCTGATCTGATCACTCTTCACTGAACAACCAGTAAGGTACTCGATACTGTGAAAGGAAATTCTCCCATGATTACTAATTAGTTTTCTGGAATTCTTCATCTAACCATGTGACCTGGTGAAATTTTCCTCCTTTGCATTAACATATCCAGGGATACTGCCAATATTCCAGTCTTGCTTATTCAACTATTTTCTGAGAGACTAATTCACAACAGACTTCCTTGTATTCTGGTTCTTACAATACTTCTTCCTCTTTTTCCATGAAATTCCCTGATCCATAGATGTAGGAGCTCTGATGTAGTTGAAATGTGAAGCTGGAATTTCCTATGATCTATTGATCTCTGCATTTTGTGTACTCTTGGTTTTCATTTGCTCTAAAGAGAAGCTTCCTTGATGAGGGTAGGAAACACCAATTATCTATGGGCAAAGGAATAATTTTTAGAATATAATAAGAAATTATGCTGCTCTAGTAAACTATCAGTAAGAGGTTTTTTTTTTTTTTAGGTTCATGACACCACTAGACCAGGAAACCTGACTAAATTTCTACTAGCAAGCATGATTTTCCTCCTGTTGAGTGAGCCTTAAATTAAACCAGACAGTGCTGCTTCTTGTAACATTGTATGTGTTTTGCTACTCTAGACATTGTTGTGGTTCATAGTCTTTCTGACTTTAGTAACATAAAATCTCAATATGATTTCACTTGTTTTTGTTTGTTTGTTTGTTTGTTTGTTTCGGGTTTTTTTCCATTTCTTTCAAGAAAGAATTTCTGTGTGTAGCTCTGGCTGTCCTGGAACTCACTCTGTAGACCAGGCTGGCCTTGAACTGAGAAATCCACCTGCCTCTGCCTCCCAAGTGCTGGGATTAAAGGCATGCACCACCACTGCCTGGCGGATTTCACTTGTATTTTATTAATTGCTAAAATGATGAACATTTTTGAGATATTTCTTAGTCATTTTTTTATTTTTATTGATAACCCTCTGTTTAAATCCCAAGCCTATCCCTTTAACAAATTTTAATGTGCTCTTAGGATTATAAAAGACCTAAAAAGACAAAAAGTAGAGGGACTACACATCAACATAATAAGACCTATAGATGACAAACTTATTGACAATATTCTCATATATGAAGAAAATTTTGAATCATCACATTAAAAGAAGGCAGGGATAACTAATACTCTCCTTTTCAGTACAGTACTAAAAGCTTTAGCTGAAGCAAAATCCACAAGAAAGAAATTAAATGTAAACAAATAGGAAAAGGAGTCAAATTATCTGTACTTGCAATTGCATAAAATACATAAGTAAATGATCTTAAAATCTTCCCCAGAATCTTCTAGAAACAACACTTTCATCAAATTGGTAAAGATGCAAAATTAACTTATAAAACTCAATAGCCTTTATTTTTATCAACAGCAAACATAACAAGGAAGAGTTCATGAGCATTCTCCCACTTACAGTTGCATCAAAATCAATATAGTATCTTATAATAAACCTAAGCATGGATGGAGATGATCTCCACTAAAATGAAGGCTTAAGATTTCTGAAGTAGAATATTGAAAAATACAATGAAATTTAGAATGATGTTCCCATGTTCATAGAATGTCCCATGTTCATATATCGGTAAAAATTAATATTGTAGAACATGACCATGTTACCAAAAGCAATTTACAGATATAATTAAATCCCCCAAAACAAACCTGGAACATGTTTTTCAGAAATTTAAAAAAAATAAAATAAAATTTTTGTGAAAACAAAAATGCCCTGGAAAGCTAAAGCAATCTTCAGCAAAAGAATATCTTTACATACTTCAAATTACATTGTAGCACATTAATAATAGAATAATATGATACTGGTAGAAAACAGACAAGTAGAAAATACACTAATGCAGAAATGAATACAACTCACTACAGTAAGCTAATATTTAACAAAGGGGGGCTGGAAAGCCACTGGAAGAAAGATACTATCTTCAAAAAATTATAGTGAGAAAATTGGATGTCTATATGCAGAAGATTGAAAATAGTTCTATATCTATCACATTGCTCTGAAATTAGATCCAAGTGAATCAAAAATCCCCAAAAATTTCTAAGATAAAGTATAAGTATTACCCTATAAAATTCAAGTGGAGAGAAGGAATTTATGAACATTTACCAAGGAATTAAAGCCAACAATTGAAAACTGGAACTCATCAAACTAAAAACTATCTTTGGTTCAGCTAAATAAGCAGTCAAGTGAAGAGGAGACCCACAGAACAGGGTTTTGTTGTGTTTTCAAACATTAATTCAATTAATAAAGCTATATAGCAATATTTAATTTTAAAGAAAATGAGAGAATTTTTAAGCAAAATATATAGAAAAAAACCTCCAATAGTAACTTCCTCTCTTGGCACTTTTATTCTACTGTATGCTATTTTCTCATGCTGCTGTTTATATTCAGTCTACCTTGTAACAGACACCTTGATCACCTTCCAAACTGGAAACAATAAATAAAACTACTACCAATATTCAGAAAGAGGCTTGAATTTACCATTGAATTATACTCCTCTGAGTAAATTTTTATTGATTCATTGTTTTAGTATTTTTAAGGTACAATAGGTAGTAATAAAGTTCTAAATCCAAACACAGAGTTCAAACATTAGTTTCTAATGATATCACTCATGTTCCTAAGAAGTCTTCATTTGTATCAGTTCTATAACCTCTTTTCGGACTATATGGGTAGAGAGAAAAAGTGATAAAATATATAAAGTGTTTAAAGCTGTGACTAACAAAAAACTTATGCTCTATTATAGGGATCACTATATAGTATGAATGTTTCTATATGAATTTGTACCTATAAATGAAGCTGGTATTGCTAACCTGGTGTTCTTCCAGAACAAGCAAAACATGACATCTCTACATCCTTGCTCAATAACTAGTTATGATTTGTTAGTATGAGGCAGTTGAACTTAATATGAATAATCAAAGACCATATCCAGATACTATAAAGACTATTATTTCTATGTTGAATAAGTGTGTTCAGTAATTGTTTGGGGACACTTGCACACAGATGCTTGTTTAATAGAGGGGAATGCTATTATCATGAACTTAGGTCAAACTGGGATCCCTGTCTCCATATCCATGTAGGAACTGCTACAGGTTCCTTATCACAGAAAATTCAATCCAAGTTATAAGCTGTATAATAACATATACTGAAGGAGGAGGCGGATTAATTAACAAAATTAATAGCAAATACCAAGTAAGTGCTAAATAAGTATTAGCCATTTCCTATTAATCTCTGGATATTCATGAAGTGGTGTAAATAAGTTTTAATCCATTGATCACTGACTTCTCAGATTTCCTGCTTGTATAGATCTTAGCTTTAGAGAGGCAAGCTTAAGATATGCTGCATAACTCGTGAGCTGGAGATCAACAGTTCAGAAGTGTATTTTGAATTCAGTTAATTCAGTTTAACACATGATTTAGCTGAACTTCTTGTTTTATTTAAGGAGACATGTTTGATGCTTCTGTAACTGTCTTGTATAGCTAAACACTGACAGAAGCATGATGTCTAAATTAATGCCAGCCATACTAATCAAAGGTTATTTGCTTTACTGTTTAAACAGAGATTATTCATGGCAGGAGCTGATGTGTTTTGATTTTTCAATGTGTCAGCTATAAGATCAGAGCAGATATTTTAGCCTTGTGATGATTCCCTATAAATAGAGGCATAAAAATCTTAAATGCTCATTGATGTAGTTATAAATCTTCATTTGGGATACGTTGATCCAGACAAAATGACCCTGAGCTAACATTACTCTAGGGGTGACTTCTATTTCCAAACTGGTGAATTTTAATTATGAACCTGAAATTCTTGGTTTTGAGATGATCTTATGTTTCTCCTGGAAATTTACTTGAAGATTTTTTTTAAGTTAGCTAATTATTGTTGCCCTCAATACCCTCTTGTAAGCAGCCAGCCTCTTCTACTAAGGTTCTGCTTTAGATCAAGGAAGTAGGCAGCAATAAGACATTAATGAAAGGTAGCAGGGTAGCTAAATGTGACAACTTCTATCAGAAGGCCATTCATTCTGGTTACTTATTAACAATTTACTGAGCCTAGGGTAAGATTTTGCTCCTCATGAATTAAAATCTCATTTCTGCCACTCACAAAATGAAAGCTAACAAAAACTTATTGTCTTGAAAATTAATAATTTAAGTCTATTTCCTAGATATTTAAAATGAGGATTGCAGTGATACACATATTTTGGATGCTTATCTGATACAGTGTTTAAGCTTCCAGTACTTGGAAAAGGACATTTTGCTTCCAAGGCTAATATCTTATTATTACTGGATGACAAACTAGACATGGGAGAATGACTAAATGTATAGCTAAGTATAAAGATAAAGATGTCCTGTCTTTTCTCAAGGTGGCAGATGCTTTTTTTTTTCCTGTTTGATGAAAGATAGTACTATCACTTTGGTTTTGGATAGTTTCTGTACTTCTTTAAAGTTTAATGTACTTCCTGAGATCATTATGGGTTTTTTTAAATAATCCTTTAAAAAGTTCTCCTCCAACAAGTCTCTGATATATTAGTCTTACCTTCTGTCACCGAGGCCAGAGAAGACAGCCATGGAGACTCAGATGCATGTCTGGTACATATGTGCTGGGGGTCATTTTCCAGCCTATTGATGTTCTTCATTGGGTGGCTCGGTCTCTGCGAGCTCCCGGAGTTCTATGTTGATCTTCATGTGGGATTCCCATGCCCTTCCGGGACTTCAAACCTCCCTCCAGCTCTTCCATAAGAGTTCCTACCCTATGTCCATTGCTTGGTTTTTGGGTCTCTGTATCTGTCTGAGTCAGCTGCTGAGTGTATCATCTCTGAGAATAGTTCGGTTAGGCTCCTGTCTGCAAGATATCTGCACTGTGGGAAGGGGAACAGGGGAGGGGGGATACAAAGGACATCCTCACAGAGAAGAAAGGAAGGGAGGATGTGGGGAGGGACTTTTGGAGAGGGAGGAGCAGTTGGATGCAATTTAATACACATATGCATACATAAAATAAATACATAAGTAATCTACTGAATTCAAACATTCAAATTCATTTAACATGAATTCACTGGATTCAAATCTTTTATAAACTGCAAGAAAATATCAATTAAAACTATAGAAAACTAATGTACATAGTTTTTTATTTACATCAGTAACTGACTGAAACAAATAGTTTACAGTATAAATAACACATTATTGCAGCCTGTTTATACACATGAAATGCATTCCTGCCGAATCATAATTAGATCCTAGATATTCATAGCACTGTGAAATAATCCTGTTCGTAAATATAACCTCTACCAAAGCTTTCATATTTTGAAAAATATTTTCTAATTCAAAAGTAAATTTTCAAATTTTTTCTTAAATTTGGTTTCCATATTGAAAACAAGCCATCATTTACAACAAGTTTCAAATATGTTTAAATAGTATATATCAACAAAAATGAACAATTTCTGATCCCATTTAACCCTAGACTCTTGCAGTTAAAGGTAAAATTGGGTGATTAAGTGTTAACATTCTAGTATTGTCAGTATGCCATTTGGTTGCTTAAATGAAGATTTGTCTATAAAATTAAAATATTTAATCAAAAGTCAACACCAAAGAATGAAAATAATATAATGTATAAACATTTATCTACTGTTTATTTTGAGTGCATATTCAGATAGTCTTAATATTACTATGTTTAACAGGACATGGCGCTTTCATTTGTTTTATAGGTACCTAATAAATATTTTCCTTCTACTTCAGGAGAAGCACACCATAAGGGCATTTGCAGTCTGCTATCTTTTCCTGTGGGGATATCCATGACTAGATATATGGCAATTTCTTTAAGAAATTTCTGTAAGAAATAAAAATAATATTTATATACTATATGTCATCTATTGACTAAATAATATATAGCCTTGCTCTATTTTCCTTCTTTCCTAAATATCTAACAGCAGGTAATCAATGAATATCCCATGTGCAAGATAGGAATTAAAAAAAAAAAANTACCTTGTCTTCAAACATTCAAAAAATTTATCATTTCCTAATGAGTTCACCCAAAGGTAACAGCAGACAAAGAAGATTTGATGGTACAACTAAGAGACTCTTATTGATTCAGCATATACATTAAATTAGTTGAGCCTATTTGTAAAATTCTTAAGGATCAATCTAGGGTGACTTCCAGATAGACTAGTTAACAGATTGCTATTAATCAGCTCATAAAATGCAAGCAGCAGAATACGGTACCTCAATGGTGTTTGACTGTCCTTTGAATGTATAATGGTATTGTCTCTCTCAACCATAAAACTGCCAGCAGTTGATTAGGTTTCCCACTGATTTCTTTCTCCTACAACATGTTCAATTGGGAGTTTGTATGGTTTGGGAATATCTACCAAAAAGAATGCCATAAAGGTTTTCATCATCTCAAGCATTACCAAAGTGCCCAGCCTTTTAGCCCAGGCAATAAAATCTTCTGAAGCTGGCATTATCAATCTATTGCACATATATAGTATGCATAGGAATGCTGTGGACTCAGTAAAGCCAGATTTAAATTTCTTATCCAAGAGAAATGTCACATTATGGAAAGACCTAAAAAATTACCAATGGGTGCAGATCAAAGGTACCTAAAGTTATGTGTTGCTTCAACTTCATCCGTGCCTCTCAAAAGACTCGAGGTGTCTAATTGAGAAAACAGTTTCTCTTTTCAGATGAAGGTTAAAGAAGTCAGCCACACTCGGATGAAAGCAGATCGCTTGTAGGCTGCTTTTCTCGATGGATGCATATTTTACTATATATATAAAATCTGATGAAGGGTTGAGGAGGTTTATTGGGGATAAAATACCTTTACGATATGCCATATTTCTTCCTTGAGTCAATCATGCTATAATGAGCACGAGGCACAGTAGGTAAAATGAAATGGAATGTTTGAGGCCAAAGAAAATCTCTGTGGAAATTAGCTTGGCCTCCAAAGAGCCTTTAAAAAACAAAATGCTGCCAGCAGCAAGGCAGTTTGACTGCAGATTTGAAGGTCAGCATTCGAAAGGACAACAAATGCAAATATTACAGAAATCATGTACAAAGTTACTGACATACAGGGAGAAAATGCATCGATTCAATCCAGTCCGCCATGCCTATTGCCAGTAGAAATCACTAATTTGTTTGTCCATTGCTTTACTGACATATGTGAACTATGGCTTTTTAATCCAAATACGATCTTAAGTCTGAAGAAACTGTCAATTTCACAGAAATAGCTGAGCCTGGGTTTGATTCTGTGTCTACAGCAATTACCACAACTTGACCCCCTGTTACCATAAATGGGAGAGAGAGATAAACAGAAAACAACTTAAGGAGAAACGAATGAGCCATTTACTCACTCTTATTATTTGCTTTTGAAGTGTTAGTTGGCTGTCTTATAAACACAATTTGTAAAGGGCACAGAGCTGGATCCATACCTCAGCTACTGTTTCAAAAATTTGGTTGAGAATCCCAAAATAAAGAATGTCCTTGGGAATTAGTGAGCATCTTAGTGTCATGAAAGTGGAATAACGAATTGGGAGTCATGAACCATTCGAGTCTGAACCATAAAGCTTTCTTTTCTTTTTAAGTAGCATTCAGAGGTTTTCTTCCATATGCACTCTATATCAATATATCAATATATATATATATTGATATAGAAAGATCTAAAAAATAAAAATGAAACAAAATTAATGGAAAGAATATGCAGTAAATTGACCTATTTTATATGCTTTTATTCCTGCAATTTCCCATTTTATCTTATAACTACATTCAGCATTATATTTTGAAATAAATAAATATTGCCAAATACTAACCTCAGCATCTCTTTGGTACTGATAAAGTGTGAGTATTGGTTGCACACTGAATCAAACCATTGGGTCAATAGACACCGATATATATGACATAATAAAGTACAGTGTTTAATTAACCCCAGTGGAACTTAAGGGCTTTTGAAATGATTAACCTAAGGAAGCATCACATTAAAATTATGTATGTGTTCTTTCCAATTAAAGAGAGTCTGAAAAGCCCCATCTGGTAGGAGACATTTTTTTTATTATTACCACATATTTGTTTATTGCACTTATATAGAATTTTTACTCCAAAGAGCTTAGAGGGTTGTACGGAGTGTTTGGCACATCTGAGATCATAAAAATAAAAGTGAGCAAAGCTTGGGGAGAGGATGAGAAATTTGAAAGGAATAAAGGGTAGAAATAACAGGACTGCTAAGCATTGCTTATTCAACTTATTTTTTAGCCTCATAGTACCTTGCAATCTAGCAAACTACTAGAACACAGAGAAGTAGTTAGCCTGAGTAGCCAGCCCCACTAGATAGTTTGCTAGCCTTCTTTTTAGTAATCACTATTATCCTGAAAGGTAGGTGTTTTCTGCATGCATGCTATAGATAACACACGAAACTTTGGGAATCATTATTGGAATCATCCAAGGCCAAGTAAGAAACTAAGAAACAGTAAACTTGGAAATTGACTCCAAGTTGACATATTTCTTGTCTTTTCCCCAATGAAGGCACTAGAGAAAGTACCCAAGGAGCTGAAGGGGTTTGCAGCCCCCTAGGAGGAACAGCAATATCAACTAACCAGTTACCCCAGAACTCCCTGGGACTAAACTACCAATCAAAGAAAACACACGGAGAGATTCATGGCTCTAGCTACATATGTATCTGAGGATGTCCTAGTTGGTCATCAATAGGAGGAGATACCCTTGGTCCTGTGAAGTTTCTATGCCCCAGTATAGGGGAATGCCTGGGTCAGGAAGCAGGAGTGGGTGAGTTGGGCACCGGGGGACGGGGGAGAGGATAGGGGATTTTCAGAGGGGAAACTAAGAAAAGGGATATCATTTGAAATGTAAATAAAGAAAATATCTAATTTAAAAAAATAAAAATAAAATAAAATAAGATAAATCTGCCTTATTTTAAGTACCTCCAAAAACTAGGTGGTTTTAAGATTTTGTCAAATACATGGTCTATACGCTAAGAAATATATCTACATGTTTATATACTACCTGTAGCATTTATAAAAGTTTCTCTTGTAGTAAATATTATGGATTTTATGATATATGTAGAATAAACTGGGTTAGGTACATGGAAGTAAAATCTTTTTCTGTACACTGAGCTTCCCCTGCTTTAGGGAGCATTTGTTTATTAATTCAATACTCCATGAAGTGAGTTAATTTTTCGTTAATGAGAAGAATGAACCACTGATCTCTTAGATTTTCTTCTGTATCAGAAAATGGGCTCCTCACATCTTATCCAAGTGGCTAAGGTACAATCTATTCTTGACAGGAGCATACATTAGCTACCTGTCACAGTGAAGTCCACCTGTTGAACTTAATTCCTGATTCTTCCTCCCAGCCCCATCCTTCCAGAAATAAGATTCAGATGCAAAATATATTTACACATACCTTCATCATATAGCTAGGCTCTACTCTGAAGGTATTATATATAAAATAACCCAATCATTTTAACATATATTTTGCCAGTTGGCTGGTCACCTATGCCCAGGCACCATGTGTCTGCCTTATCACATCTTTACCAGGGACCTGGCTCTATCTCAGAAAACGTTCTCCTCCAGAATGTTCCACCTTCATTTCCTGCCTAACCCATAGCCCATAGGCTTTTTAATTGACAGATAATTCATCTATTAATAAGTATCATGTTCTCTGTATGTCTACCTCTACTTCTGAAGACAACTTCAAGTGTCTTGCTAAATATTTCTACTGTTATACTTATGAAATGATCACTTAATCAAATGCATTTTAAAATGGTGTGGTCTATGTTTGGAATATATGTACAGTGATCAAAATGATTGTACTAAATTTGGGAACTTTTCATTATTGGCTTGCTTTTGCCTGAGAATTTATAGAGTGTATTTAAAAGTGTCCCATAGAAATGCAGTAGGCTATAAATTATCCATAGAGTTATATCATTTCAAAAAATACAATAAATATGCACAAGTGGATTTCTATTTTTTTTGAAGAACCCCTTGTAATGGTTAAAAGGAAATAATGACCAAAAATATCCTAAGTTTGATATCCAGAGATAGAAAATATCAACCTGAAAGATAAGAATCAAGAATTAAGAAGTTTGTTTCTTCAAAGGGTTTAAGAGATTGATTCTATAATACTCTATGTATACTTGCAAGATGATTCTCTTATAGCTTAATATAGTTACAGCAATTTACATTTTTAATGTAGCAAGCATGAGCTTCAATCCTAGCTTTGCTATTGCAGGCATATAATTTTCAAAAATTAGTAATCTAAATTATTTTATTTACCTATCCAATAGAGTTAATAATAGTATGACAAAATTGAAAAAGAACACGTAAATGGAATTAGTACAATTTTCAGTACTTACCAAGGATATTACTATAATTATTGATAATATTCTTGGAAGCAGGATTATTTCTGTGTTGTTTGCTTTCTACTACCTCTTTTATTCAACTTTTGTCTAAAATTTTCTGCTCTTTAGCTATAATCCCTGCATTATCATCCCACTAGAAACCAAAGTCTTCTTTATGTAATTTATTTAAATACACCATTATTAAAATTAAAAAAAAACATTCAATAAACTGATTTCTTAGATATGTTAACAAAATCACAGGTTTTGAAAAGAAAATAAATAGTTGGGATGACATATTTACAAGAAAAAGAAAACAAAGAATTAAAACAAGAAAAACAAACAACAGAACAGTACCTGGAGAGAAGGCTCAGTTGTTAAGAGCATTTTCTCTCCTTACAGAGGCCCCTAGGTTTATTTACCATCACACACAGGACTGCTTATAATGTTATATAACATCAGGGCATTCAGTACATTCTTCTGACCTCTGTGGCATGAGGGAAGCAAACAGTGTACTTACATAAATGAAGGCAAAACTATTGAAACATGTAAAAACATTTAAAAGTATTACATTTTAGTTCATAAATAATATGCTATATACAGAATGAGGTAAATAACTAGAAATCATATAGGTTGATATGGTTGATATCCAAAATATGTAAGGATATCATTAAACTCAAGATATAAAATATCTACTATCTTCACATTTCCTCATTCTTTACTTATTATTTGAACTATAATAATTATTATATGATTAAAAATTCATCCCTTTTGAAACATTTTAAATTTGAGAATAATTTGTCTATAACTTTTGACCATAGACACTGGCATGTACTGAGAATCCATAGTTTATTTTGCAAAACTGGGGATTTTTTTGTTGTTGTTTTTGTTTTGATAAGGTCTGTCCCTAAACTTGGTGCTCACAGACTGACCAGACACCCTGACCTCTGTGTTCCAGGGAGTATCTCGTCTTCACTTCCCACTGCTGGGACTACAGATATTAGTTGCCATGCCCATACTTTCTTGTGGGTTTTAGAGTCCTTACTGATATGTTTTGTAATGTGGCAGCATGATGTGGCAGGAGGGAGTTCTTTAGCAGGCCCATGCTAAGACATCCCCTGCCTGAGGTATCAATCAAAAGACCATAAAACTGGTCTAGTATAAAATAAAGTTAATTTGTGACATGGGAAGGGGTTTTGGGGAAGGAGTAAAGGCAGAGTAAGAAGGGGCAGAGAAAGACAGTCAGAAGGAGAGAGGCCTTATTTAAAAGGATAAAATAAATAGTTGAGTAGATATAGTGCCTGTAGCAATTATCCTTCTCAAACTTTTTGTGAGGTTTTCCCACAGCTTTAATTAATACCTACCTCAACATACATTTATCTAAATTTTAAAAAATCGCCTGTGTACAGACAGTTTTAATTTTTAATTGTATTTACTCATTTCTTGGGAAGGGTACATGTCACAGTGAGAATGTGGAGGTCAGAAAACAACTTGTAGGAGTCACATGGCTAACTCTATCATGGGTCCTACATATCAAACTCAAATGGCCAGGCGTGCCAACAAGCGCCTTTATCATAGGAGCCATCACATTACTCATGTCCAGATAGATTTTAAGGGATATGCTGTTGGTATTAATTTTGCTTTAATATTACTTTATGACACACTATCTATCTTGATATCAAGTTGAATTTTAAATACCAGTCTATTAAATTTAATAAATGAATGGATATTGTACCTGTCAAATACCTATTGGTAAAGAATTAGGAAACATACATTTGCAATTAAGTAATTTAATTGTAACTCATATGTATGGGTACACATATACATATGTAGATAAGAGCATTAAATACATTTGCTTTGAATTCCCTATGCAAGTGTGACAGTGAATCAATAGAACATATGCATGCTTTGTGTGTCTTTCTGAATCTTTTCACAATGAAGACCATACAGTTAGAATGCATAATTCCATCTTTGAAGAGACATCTTTGAATTTGTAAGTCAAATCTGACATTTAGGGATAAGCAGCCAGTACAGTGTTTGTTCAAGTCAAGTGATGACACAGTGTCTATTATAGTAGTGGTATATATACTAGTCTTAGTTTAATTATTTAAGGTCACAATAAGTTTCATAAGTCATGTAAACATTTATAAGTTCTATGGATACTCATAAAATTTATCATAATCATCTTTTGCTAAAGAAATTAAATATTCCAGGTAATTAAGTACAATAAGTTAATCCAGTTATTATAGAAAACAATCTAAATTTGTCATACAGTTTACTTAGTTTGCATTAGTTCATTTAGAAATATATGGTTTCATGACAGGATGGTTTTAGCTTCTTAAAAATGTTTTAATCGCCAGGCGGTGGTGGCACACGCCTTTCATCCCAGCACTTGGGAGGCAGAATCAGGCAGATTTCTGAGTTCGAGGCCAGCCTGGTCTACAAAGTGAATTCCAGGACATCCAGGGCTACACAGAGAAACCCTGTCTCAAAAAAGAAAAGAAGAAAAAAAAAAGAGAACATCAAAAATGTTTTAATTATTTTTTACAGTCCAACCATTTTCCCCCTCCCAGTCCACAATCTGGCTGTTTCTTATGCCAAACCTTCTCCCTCATCTCTACGAGGATATCCCCATTCCACCAGCCCCACCGCACCAGATCTCCCAACTCCCTGGAGCCACAAGTCTCTCGAGGGTTAGGTGCATCTCTTCTCACTGAGGCCAGATCAGACAGTCCGCTGCTGTGTATGTGTAGGGCACCTACAGCTGGTGTATGCTTCCTGGTTGGTGGTTCAGTCTGAGAGCAATCTCAGGGGGTCCTGGTTAGTTGAGACTGTTAGTCTTCCCATGGAGCCCCCTTCACCTTCAGGTTCTTCCAGCTTTTCCCTAATTCGACCACAAGGGTCCCTGGCTTCTGTCCATTGGATGGGTGTAAGTATCTGCATCTGACTCTTTCAGCTGCTTGGTGGGCCTCTTGGCATGCAGTCTTGGCAGGGAGTCATGCTAGGCTACTGTCTGTAAAAATGCCATAGCATCAAAAATGATGACAGGATGTGGAGTCTCCCCTTCAGCTGGATCCTAATTTGGGCCTGTCGCTGGACCTTCTTTTCATCAGTCTCTTCTCTTCTGTTGTTCCTGCAGTTATTTTAGACAGAAACAATTCTGGGTCAGAGATTTTGACTGTGGTATGGCAGACTCATCCCTCCGCAACCCCACCTCTCCTGGAGGGGAACTCTACCAATTCCCTTTCCCCAATGTAGGGCCTTTCATCTAAGGTGAAATGCCTCCTTTAAGTCATGAAATTCTTTCACTTCTCAGGTCTCTGGTACATTATAGATAGTACAACCCCTTCTACATCCCGAGGTTGCCTGTTTCCATTCTTTCTGCTGGCCCTCAGTGCTTCAGTCCTGTCCCCCTCCCCCAGTAATTGATCATGTTCCTCTTTCACTTCCCTGTCCCATCTCCCACCCAGGTCCCTCTCTCCCTCTGCCCCACATGATTGCTTTCTTCTCCCTCCCAAGTAGGATTGAGGCATCCATACTTGGCCCCTTTGGCTTGTTAACCTTCTTGATAACTCCAATTTCTCAGGCTCTAAGATAAGAAATTGATAAATGCGAGCACATGAAACTGAAAAGCTTCTTACAGCAAATGACATAATCAATAGGATATATCCGCAACATACAGATTGGGAATAAAAAAAAACATCTACACTAACCTCACATCTGATAGAGGACTAATCAAAAACATATAAAGAACTCAAGAAGCTAAGCAGCAAACATCAACCCAGTCCAAAAAAAAAAAAAAAAAAAAAAAAATTAAAAAAGGTGGGGCGGGGATATAGAAGTATACAGAGAATTCACAACAAAGGAATCTTGAAGGATTGAGAAGCACTTAAAGAAATGTTCAAAATCCTTACTGATCTGAAAATGCAAACCAAAACAACCATGAGATTTCAGTTTCAATATCCTTAATCATCAGGGATATGTAAATCAAAACAACCAGGATTGCCAGATGGTACCAGCAATGGAGGACTGTCTTTCTCCATATCCTCACCAGCATCTGCTGTCATCTGAGTTTTTGATCTTAGCCATTCTGACTGGAATTAGGTGGAATCTCAAGGTTGTTTTGATTTACATATCCCTGATGATTAAGTATATTGAATATTTTTTCAGGTGCTTCTCTGTCTTTCGGTATTCCTCACTTGAGAATTTCTTGTTTAGCTCTATACCACATTTTTAATGGGGTTATTTGTATTTCTGGAGTCCAGCTTCTTGAGCTCTTTATATATATTGTATATTACTCCCCTATCAGATTTAGGATTGGTAAAAAATACTTTCCCAATCTGTTGTCTTATTGACATTGTCTTTGCCTTACAGATTCTTGACATTTTATAAGGTCCCATTTGTCAATTCTTTTTTTTTTTTTTTTTTTTTTTTTTTTTTTTTTTTTTTTTTTTTTTTTTTTTTTTTTTTTTTTTTTTTTTTTTTTTCTTTTTTTTTTTTTTTTTTTTTTTTTTTTTTTTTTTTTTGGTTTTTCAAGACAGAGTTTCTCTGTGTAGCCTTGGCTGTCCTGGAACTCACTTTGTACACCAGGCTGGCCTAGAACTCAGAAACCCACCTGCTTCTGCCTCCGGAATGCTGGGATTAAAGGCATGCACCACCACCACTCAGCTTCATTTGTCAATTCTTGATCTTAGAGCACAAGCCATTCCTGTTCTGTTTAGGAATTTTTCCCCTGTGCCCATATCTTCGAGGGTTTTCCCCACTTTCTCCTCTATAAATTTCAGTGTCTCTGGTTTTATGTGGAGGGCTTTGATCCACTTAGACTTGAGCTTTGTACAAGGAGATAAGAATGGACCAATTCCCTGTCTTCTGCATGAAAACTGCCACTTGTGCCAGCACCATTTGTTGAAAATACTGTCTTTTTTCCACTGGAAGATTTTAGCTCCCTTGTCAAAAACCAAGTGACCATAAGTGTGTGGGTTCATTTCTGGGTCTTCAAATCTTTTCCATTGATGTACCTGTTTGTTGCTGTACCAGTACCATGCAGTGTTTATCACAATTGCTCTGTAGTACTGACGAGGTCAGGCATGGTGATTCCACCAGAGGTTCTTTTATTGTTGAGAATAGTTTTTGCTATCCTAGGTTTTTTATTGTTCCAGATGAATTTGCAAATTGCCCTTTCTAATTCAGTGAAGAATTGAGTTGGAATTTTGATGGGATTGCATTGAATTTGTAGATTGCTTTCGACAGGATAGCAATTTTGACTATAATAATTCTGCCAATCAATGAGCATGGGAGATCTTTCCATCTTCTAAGATCTTCTTCAATTTCTTTCTTCAGAGACTTGAAGTTCTTATCATACAGATCTTTCACTTCCTTAGTTAGATTCACACCAAGGTATTTTATATTGTTTGTGACTATTCTGAAGGGTGTTGTTTCCCTAATTTCTTTCTCAGCCCGTTTATCCTTTGTGTAGAGAAAAGGATTGATTTGTTTGAGCTAATTTTATATCCAGCTACTGCACTGAAGCTGTTTATCAGGTTATGGAGTTCTCTGGTAGTATTTTTAGGTAGTATTTTATCATATCATCTGCAAATAGTGATGTTTTGACGTCTTCCTTTCCAATTTGAATCCACTTGATCTCCTTTTGTTGTTGAATTGCTCGGGCTAGGACTTCAAGTACTATATTGAATGGGTAGGGAGAAAGTTTGCAGCTTTTTCTAGTCCCTGATTTTAGTGGGATTGCTTCGAGTTTCTCTCCATTTAGTTTGATATTGGCTACTGGTTTGCTGTAGATTGCCTTTATTATATTTAGGTATGGCCCTTTGATTCCTTATATTTCCAAGACTTTTATGATGAATGGGTGTTGGATTTTGTCAAATGCTTTCTCAGCATCTAAGGAGATGATCATGTGGTTTTTGTCTTTGAGTTTGTTTATAAAGTGAATTACGTTGATGAATTTCTATATATTAAACCATCCTTGCATCCCTGGGATGAAGCCTACTTGGTCATGATGAATGATCATTTTGATGTGCTCTTGCATTAGGTTTGTGAGCATTTTATTGAGTATTTTTGCATCGATATTCCAAAGGGAAATTGACCTGAAGTTCTCTTTTCTTTGTTGGATCTTTGTGTGGTTTAGGTATCAGAGTAATTGTGGCTTCATAGGATGAATGGGTTAGAGTACCTTCTGCTTCTATTTTGTGGAATAGTTTGAAGAGAGCTGTAATTAGTTCTTCATACTAGAACTCAGAACTAAATCCATCTGGTCCTGGTCCTGGGCTTTTTTTTTTTTTTTTTTTTTTTTTTTTTTGGTTGGGAGGCTATTAATGACTGCTTCTATTACTTTAGGCAAAATTGGACTGTTAAGATTGTTAATCTGATCCTGATTTAACTTTGGTACCTGGTATCATCTAGGAAGTTGTCCATTTCATCCAGGTTTTCCAGTTTTGTTGAGTATAGCCTTTTGTAGTAGGATCTGATATTTTGGATTTCCTCAGGATCTGTTGTTATGTCTCCTTTTTCATTTCTCATTTTGTTAATTAGAATACTGTCCCTGTGCCCTCTAGTGAGTCTGGCTAAGGGTTTAACTATCTTGTTGATTTTCTCAAAGAACCAGCTCCTGGTTTGGTTGGGTCTTTGAATAGTTCTTTTTGTTTCCACTTGGTTGATTTCAGCCCTAAGTTTGATTATTTCCTGCCCTCTACTCCTTTTGGGTGAATATGCTTCCTTTCTTTCTAGAGCTTCTAGGTGTGCTGTCAGACTGCTAGTGTATGCTCACTCTAGATTCTTTTTGGAGGCACTCAGGGCTATGAGTTTTCCTCTTAGTACTGCTTTCATTATGTCCCATAAGTTTGAATATGTTGTGGCTTTATTTTCATTAAACTCTAAAAAGTCTTTAATTTCTTTTTTTATTTCTTCCTTGACCAAGGTATCATTGAGTAGAGTGTTGTTCAGTTTCCATGTGAATGTTGGCTTTCTATTATTTATGCTGTTGTTGAAGATCAGCCTTAGTCCATGGTGATCTGATAGGATGCATGGGATAATTTCAATATTTTTGTATCTGTTGAGGCCTGTTTTGTGGCCAATTATATGGTCAGTTTTGGAGGAGGTAACATGAGGTGCTGAGAAGAAGGTATATTCTTTTGTTTTAGGATAAAATGTAGCTATCTATTAAATCCATTTGTTTCATAACTTCTGTTAGTGTTCATGTGTCTCTGTTTAGTTTCTGTTTCTAGGATCTGTCCATTGGTGAGAGTGGGGTGTTGAAGTCTCCCACTATTATTGTGTGAGGAGCAATGTGTGCTTTGAGCTTTACTACAGTTTCTTTAATGAATGTGGCTGCCCTTGTATTCAGAGCATAGATATTTAGAATTGAGAGTTCATCTTGGGAGATTTTACCACTGATGAATATGAAGTGCCCTTCCTTGTCTTTTTGATAACTTTGGGTTGGAAGTCAATTTTATTTGATATTAGAATGGCTACTCCAGCTTGTTTCTTTGGACCATTTGCTTGGAAAAAAATGTTTTCCATCCTTTCATTCTGAGGTAGTTTCTGATTTTATCCCTGTGGTAGGTTTCCTTTAAGCAACAAAATGTTGGGCCCTGTTTGTTTTGCCAGTTTGTTAGTCTATGTCTTTTTATTGGGGAATTGAGTCCATTGATGTTAAGAGAAATCAAAGTAAAGTATTTGTTGCTTCTTGTTATTTTTGTTGTTAAAGTTTGGAATCTGTTCTTGTACCTGTTTTCTTTTAGTTTTTTTAAAGGATTACTTTCTTGTTTTTTCTAGGGTGTAGTTTCCATCATTGTGTTGGTGTTTTCCTTTTATTATCCTTTGAAGGGCTGGATTCGTGGAAAGATATTGTGTGAATTTGGTTTTGTCATGGAATACTTTGGTTTCTCCATCTATGGTAATTGAGAGTTTTGCTGGGTATAGTAGCCTGGGTTGGCATTTGTGTTCTCTTAGTGGCTGTATAACATTTGTCCAGGATCTTCTGGCTTTCATGTTCTCTGGTGAGAAATCTGGAGTAATTCTAATAGGCCTGCCTTTATATGTTACTTGACCTTTTTCCCTTACAGCTTCTAATATTCTGTCTTTATTTAGTACATTTGTTGTTATTATTATTATGTGTCTGGGGAAATTTCTTTTCTGGTCTAGTTTATTTGGAGTTCTGTGGGCTTCTTATATGTTCATGGGCATCTCTTTCTTTAGGTATGGGAAGTTTTCTTCTATAATTTTGTTGAAGATATTTGCTGGCCCTTTAAGTTGAAAAATCTTCATTCTCATCTACTCCTATTATCCATAGGTTTGGTCTTCTTATTGTGTCCTGGATTTCCTGGATGTTTTGAGTTAGGATCTTTTGGCATTTTGCATTTTCTTTCATTGTGGTGTCCATGTTCCCTATATAATCTTCTGCACCTGAGATTCACTTTCCATCTCTTGTATTCTGTTGCTGATGCTCACATCTATGGTTCCTGATTTGTTTCCTAGAGTTTCTATCTCCAGAGTTGTCTCCCTTTGGGTTTTCTTCGTTGTTTCTATTTCCATTTTTATATCTTGGATGGTTTTGTTCAATTATATAACCTGTTTGGCTGTGTTTTCCTATAATTCTTTAAGGAATTTTTATGTTTCTTCTGCCTTATAACAATGTTTACCTGTAGTTCTTTAAGGACTTCTATTTGTTTAGCAGTGTTCTCTTGTAATTCCTTTAGGGTTTTTTTTGTGTTTCCTCTTTAAAGGCTTCTCCTTGTTTAGTAGTATTCTCTCCCGTAATTCCTTGAGGGATTTTTGTACTTCCTCTTTAAGGGTTTCTATCTGTTTAGCACTCTTCTCCTGCATTTCTTTAAGTGAGTTAGTAATCTCCTTCTTAAAATCATCTACCACCATCATGAGATGATTTTAAATCCACGTCTTGCTTTTCAGGTGTGTTGGGGTATCCAGGACTCGTTGTGGTGGGTGTCCTGGGTTCTGATGATGCCCAGTGTTCTTAGTTTCTGTTAGTAAGATTATTATGTTTGCCTTTCGCCATCTGGAAATCTCTGATGTTAATGTTCAAGCTGTCTCTGGTTGGAACTTGATCCTCCTGTGATTCTGTTACCCTCTGTCAACACTCTTGGGAGTCTAACTCTCACCTCAGTTCCAGTGTTCAGAGCACTCTCTGCAGGCAAGCTCTTCTCTTGCAGGGCAGGTATCCAGCAGTCTGGAGCTCTGACCCATCTCCCGAGTTCTGGGGTCAGAACTCTTCCTGAAGGCCTACTCTCCTCTGGTAAGGAATGTGCCCAGGGGTCTGGGTCTCAGCTCCACCTCCTGGCTGAAGATGAAGGCTGGATGGGACCCTGACCAAGAAGCTCTGTTGCTTCTATAGCCCTTGTGCTCTCAGGTGATCAGGAGGTCCTGGGTGTGCTAGGCGTTCTGTGATCCTGAGGTGATCCCGAGATCCTGCAGTGTGGAAAGCACTCTGGAGCCCCCAGCAGCCTCCACAGGGCTCAGAAGGAAGATGGTGGGGGTGGCCCTGGCTGGAATAGGATTAGATATCAGCTTCTGGTCAGGCGGGGTTCCTTTGTCCCTGTTTCTTCTGGCACAAGACCCTCCGCTATTCCTGAAGCTGATGTTGAGATCCACTCACCCGTGATCCTGAAGTGATCCCGAGGTCCTGCAGTGTGGAGAGCCCTCCGGAGCTGATGTTCAATAATCTTAGCAAAACTCTAGTCACTGTACTTTCAGAGTGCTTTGTGTCAGACAAACTCTTAAGAATTACATCAGAATTTCATAATTATTCACCATACAGAATTCACAACCCCTGAAGTAGTTACATGCTACATTAAACAATTATTTGTTTTTAGATAAAGTGCTCCATTCATTATGATCATCTTGAACTTTATCTAGCCCATACATAGTAATGCTTATTTTATTGTATGAATAATAACAACTAAAACTTTTCCCACCCTTTGATAAGCTCCTAAAATGATCATATTACTCCTGGATGACAGCAATTCTGCTCAAGAATGAAATCCTCCTTTTTATCTGTTCTCTTTAAAAGCTTTCCAATTGTTTTGTAATGCTTTGTTTTCTCAATAAACTTTAAAAATACTATGCCAGATTTTCTAATAAAAAAAAAGAGCAAAAAGAAAGGAGGAAAGGAAAGATGAGGTGAATAACTCTACTCTGTAGGATATTCTGTTATATAAAATGACAGAAAGGAAGATTGAAATGACAAAGATATAAGTTAAGAATTTGAAAATGGAGTCCAAATTGTCCACCTCCTGTAGGTAGGCAAGACTTCCAATAGAGGTTTTGGGACACCAACTCACCCACAAAACATTCTATTTACAATTTTTCCTGCCTTATAGATGTGCAGATATAAAGATAGAGCAGGCATTAAGGCAATAGTCAAGGGATGGCTGATCCAGTTGAGACCTATGCCCTGAGAGCTAGTCTACTACTGATATTGTTAATGACACTGTGGATGATAGACTGTGGATAGGGGCTTTAGCATAACCAACATCAAAAATGCTTCATGGAACAAAGACACATACTGTGGCCAAAATTAGACAGCTTGGAGAATCCTGTATAAAAGGGCAGAAAGCATTTTAGGAATCAAAGGGGTCAATGACTCAAGTAAACCTACAAAATCAAATAACATGGCATCGCAGGAGCCAACAAAGACTTAGCTGTTAATCAGAGAGCCTACATGAGACTGACTTAGGATCTCTGCATATATATAACAGTTGTGCAGCTTGGTCTTCAGGAGAGACTCCCACTGGTAGGAGCAGTGTATGTCTCTGACCATGATATTTGCCTATGGCACCCCTTTTCTCTGCTGGGATGTCTCTTGTAACATCAACAGGAAAAGGTGTACCTAGTCTTACTATAATTGGGTATTCCAAGACTGGTTGATATCCATGGGAGGCATTCCCTTTTCTGAGTAGAAAGGGATGAGAAGTGAATACAGGCACAGGGGAAAGAGCTCTGAGGAGAAGAGGAAAGATAAACTACTGTCAGGATGTGAAGTAAGTTAATTCACTAATCAATTTAAAAGAATTTGAAAATTATTAAGCTGGATATTACTCCTTATTCCCTGCCATTTATAAATTAACAAAATATTTACAGATATATAACTTGGAAGAAATGATAGTAGCCCATTGAGAAATACCCATCAACATTAAGAAACAAAACCACTGGAGCTATGGAGATTGATCAGTGAATAAGACTGCTTCTCCAATTACATTGTTATATAATCTCTAGAACCCACATAGAAGGCCAGGTATGGCCATAAGTACTTGTAACTCTGGTGATCTGAAAGACAGGGAAAGGATCCTTTGGACTTGCAGGCTATCAGTCTCACTCCATCGTCAATAAGAGACCTTATCCCCAGGAAAAAGTCAGACAGGGATAAAGCAGGACACTTGATATCTTTTTCTGGCCTTTTAGTGTGTACATAAGCACATGTGAGTGTAACCAGGCTTGTATATGTCACACATACATATACTCAGCACACAAGCATACAAAAAAAGGCAAATATGAAATAATGGGGAAGACAAATTCCAAGTAAATAATTCATTGTTGGTTCAAAAGGTCACCACACACTAGTACTAATCCTTGACAGGAATGAACTAGTACATTTATTTTCCTCTCAATAGTTCCATTCTCAATGACTTATATCTTGCTTTACTATTTATGGAATATTAAATGCACAGAAAAGGATTGTAAATATTATTACAGAAATAAATGTTCACAGAAAAAAATCTAAATTAATAAAGTAGGACATTTGCATCTGTTTGTCTAAGTGTGCACTTATTCTGTTGGTTAGGGAATTTCCGTATTTACTCCTGTGCCTTCTCTTAGCTACACATTTAGTATTATAGGTCCATATAAGGAAACAACACTATGTGGGCAATAGATGCCTGAAACCCTGTCTTTGTCTCTGTTTCTGACTTTCTCTCCTCTCACACACACATACACATGAACACACAAACATGCATACACTGAAATGTTCACACTGTCTCTGTGTTTGTCTGTGAGTGCTAAGAAACACTTGCAAACTCCTGTGCTCACTTCAAAATTGATAACTTCATCAAGTTCTTGCATGCAGCACCAGGATACAGCATCTGGCTGCAAAGCTGTTTAATCCCCTTGGGAGTTTATTGGTTTAAATCCATGACTAGCAATCATATAAAAATATGGAAAAACCAGATGTCTTTAAATTCCAGTGGTATTTTTTTGAAGCTGGAGTTAGTTTCTTTCCATTTTCTCAACATTTCTAACAAACCCAAAGAAATTCATATATACTTCTTCCTTTCTTTGTTTCTTTATGGAAGCACTAGGGAATCAGATCTGTAATTTACCAAGATACCTACCCAATTTTCTGACCTGAAAAACTTTTTAAAAGTTACTGTGCTCTAGGCTTTTAGCTGTAGCAACATTTCAATCATAGACAGGCTGACAAGAGAGGCTCTCACAAGCAGATGTTATATTATTTTAGTCTTGTTTCTTTAACGTTGACTCTGTATTTGTGAAAATATATGAAAATAGAACATTGCAAAATACAGTCTTAATTGCCCTGTCATATTATCAATAATTATCTTTTAAATATTGCTCTCTTTTACAAAATTATATTAATTTTAACATTATCAGACATTATATTTAACATGTAATATGAACTTCAAATGGTTCTTATGTTAATGATAAGCAGGATTACCACTTAGCTTAGTTTTGCTTTTATTTTTTAATACCAATAATTTTAAGTATTTATTGAATAATATAAACCATGTACCACTTATACCATTTTACAAGTATATTGGTTAGAGAAAGTCTATGACTTCAAATAATGAAATAGCAAAAGTTGAGCAATGAGGGGTTTTACTTTTAATCCTTTGTGGTACAAAGACAAGAAATATCCAGCTTCCCTTTGTCCTTCACATCTCAGACATGTGTATCACTTTGTAACCTGCAATAAATTTCCACTGAAAGTTTTTTTCTTTAAATATTATCTTCATTCAAAAATATTTTTATTAGATATTTTCTTCATTTACATTTCAAATGCTATCTCGAAAGTCCCCTAAACCCTCCCCCTGCCCTGCTCCCCAACCCACCTCCTCCTGCTTCCTGGCCCTGGCATTCCCCTGTACTGGGGCATATAATCTTTGCAAGACCAAGGGCCTCTCCTCCCATTGATGGCCTATTAGGCCATCCTCTGCTACATATGCAACTAGAGACACAAGCTCTGGTGGGTACTGGTTAGTTCATATTGTTGTTCCTCCTATAGGGTTTCAGACCCTGTTAACTCCTTGGTTACTTTCTCTAGCTCCTTCATTGGGGGCCCTGTGCTCCATCCAATAGATGACTGTGAGCATACTTCTGTATTTGCCAAGCAAGCACTGGCATAGCCTCACAAGAGGCAGCTGTATCAGGGTCCTGTAAGCAAAATCTTGCTGGTATATGCAATAGTGTCTGGTTTTGGTGGTTGTTTATGGGATGGATACTTGGATGAGCAGAGGTAGTTTTACTTTTAAAATGACAGAGAAAACTAGAGATTAGGCTACTTGGCAAGAATTCATTACTAGGAAGAGATTTCTGGTATTTAAAACCAGGCAAACTTACAGAGATTAAATACTTAATGCTTTTGGTATTCCTTTTACCTCCTAATAGTCAAACAGTACAGTGTGGACAGAGACTATGGCTGCCTGTCCTCATGCCAGTTTATCTATGTGTGCTATTCTGTACAGTCTACTTCAGACCTTATAGAAACTCCAAAAAAAATTTACCTGCCCACACTAAAATATTAGGTCTTTAAAAACTTGAACTTCATTAGGACCTGGAATATTTAAAGGCCGGAATATTTATATCTACCTGGTTGTAGTTTGATAGTCTGTCCTAGAATGTCATATTTGGCAAAAAATAATATTTCATATCACTTACAGTAGATTATTAATGATCTACCTCATTTCTTTTAAATGTTTCAAAGTACCAGGGAAGGTATTTTGATGTATGCTTGTCATCATTTCTTTCCATTTGCAAAGACAATGCTCATTTTCTACATTGGGTAGGTCTCACAAAAACTCAAGACCTGCCCTATTTGAAGTGTGCTGCCCCCATTCCATTTGTAGGAAGCCCTTGACACTTTAATCACTGCTGCTGAAAAAAGAATATTGCAGTGTCTTTGCCAGTAAGATGGTACACTGGTAATAAAATGGAAGTGTATTTCTATGTATGACTGAAGCGTATTCTACTCAATATTTATTAACTCTGCTAGATACACAGGTTAGAAACCCATCTGTTTTCTTGGTTCCATTACCAGAAAAATCTGTTCCATTGAAAATTATCTTAAAATCTAGTGATTTATGAGGACATATTGTACCTTTTTTTGAAAAATTAATATGCAATGAAAGTGAAGGCTGAAGATGTAGTCACATATCAACTGTGGGACATTGAAACATTCCCCCAGTTAACTTGTATTCCAGTTTACCTCATCTGGGAAACATAGGATTCAAAAAGTGATCTTAAAGTATTAATTTCTCTATTATAAAAATTCAAAGGATATTGTAATTCAATGCCTGGTGATAAATGTGATAGTTATAGGGGTAAAGATAATGTGTTGATTTCTAATGTGAGCATGCCTTATACAGATGGGAGTCTAACCTCATGAGTAATTAGTAAATTCTCTCCCTTCTGATTCTTCTTCTACATGCAATGTAGGTTGGGAAATAAATGAACATTTGTGGAAGATTTTCTAGAATTTGAGTAAAATTAAAGAACAAAATATAAAAGAATCTGCTGAGAATTATTATACCTTTATTTCCCTGAACCCATTATTTTGAAGAATATTGTCTTTTTTCCTGGTTCCTGGTAGGTTCTCAAAAATTTTGCACATTAAAACTTATGATACTACCTAGTATATAGAGGACAAAGGTAAAGTGATGTTTTGAGTTGTGGATTTTATTGACTATTAAGCAATTTTACATGAGTAGTATGACTATTTCCATTCTTTTCTTTATCCTCATAGTATAATCCACTATCTGTTTGGAGAAGTAAGTTAATTAATGTATATTAAATCATTGGTTAAGACTATTATCAACATGAGAGCCAGAAATGGAATAATTAAGCAATCCTCTTCCACCTAAATGTAAAAATTCTTTCAGAAAATGTTATGCTTCAAGTTTGACATTAATCATTGCTATATACATTTGTTATGCTAGAAAATTATCTCAATGCTTCACCCAAGCTAAGTATACTTTCCTTATAGCCATACATCTAAACTCTGCCAAAAGTTTTAGTACAAATGATATTGATTGTGCATTGTAAAAATGCCCCTCTGTCATTTCAACACTTTATTTTTGCTTGTAGACTGTTCTCCTCATTATGAGAAGAATTTATTAGTTTTAACAAATTTATAACAAATTGTATCCTCATACTTAGAATTTCTTTTTTTTTTTTTTTTTTTTGGTTTTTTGAGACAGGGTTTCTCTGTATAGCCCTGGCTGTCCTGGAACTCACTTTGTACACCAGGCTGGCCTCGAACTCAGAAATCTGCCTGCCTCTGCCTCCCGAGTGCTGGGACTAAAGGCGTGCGCCACCACGCCCGGCTAGAATTTCTTGGTTTAACAAATTTATAACAAATTGTATCCTCATACTTAGATATGTAAGATTGTTAGTCTAACCCTACATTTATACAAATGCTCTTCTGTGCCATCTCATTGATGTTTTCAATTTTTACATTTCAGTTATTAGCTTCTTTCTGCATACATTTGCTTCAAGTATAGGCTATAAGAAAAACTTTTTAGGGAACTTTGTACTGACAGACAACCAGTCCTTTCTCCTTCACTGGTATGTGTGTGTGTGTGTGTGTGTGTGTGTGTGTGTGTGTGTGTGGTGTATGAGTGTGTGTCTCTGCATGTGAACATTTTTGTTTTAGGGAGGACAGGGGCTCTTTTTGATTATTTGTTTGTGTTTTTCCTATTACATTTTTTGAGGCTTTTGTATTTATTTTTGTTTTTGCTTCTTAATTGCCTGTCTCTCCAGAAAGAAAGAAAGAAAGAAAGAAAGAAAGAAAGAAAGAAAGAAAGAAAGAAAGAAAGAAAGAGGGGGAGAAGAGGACGTAGATTTTGGGGGTGGGTAGGTCGGATGTGAATGGAGGAAGGACATCGGAGTAGCTGAGGGAGTGAAAACAATGATCAGCCGGGCGTGGTGGCATATGCCTTTAATCCCAGCACTCGGGAGGCAGAGGCAGGTGGATTTCTGAGTTCGAGGCTAGCCTGGTCTACAAAGTGAGTTCCAGGACGGCCAGGGCTACACAGAGAAACCCTGTCTTGAAAAACCAAAAAAAAAAAAAACAATGATCAGAGTATATTGTGTGGAAAAAAATCAATTTTTCATTTAAAAAATTTGTTCTGTTTCTTAAAAGCCAAGCATATATGTAGTGAAATTAGAAGAAATTCCATTCATGAAGAATTTTGATACAACTGGAAAGTAACTGTAATAACCAACCAAGTTCATTGCTTAACCTAATATAATTAAAGGCAAGTGCAAATTCTCTGATTTATATATAAACTACAGTGGGCCTGCCTGAAATCTATGCTGAAGTTAATCATTGTATGCCCAAATATGCATCCAGGTTTCATGATCAAATGGTCAGAAATGTTGATGAATAAACCGAATGCCTAAA
The DNA here is from genome assembly GCA_902729485.2 of Mus minutoides. Taxonomy (NCBI): domain Eukaryota; kingdom Metazoa; phylum Chordata; class Mammalia; order Rodentia; family Muridae; genus Mus; species Mus minutoides. The sequence continues at coordinate 134,721 of CACVCL010027159.1, forward strand.
CTATTTTTCTAACAACAAAACACTCAGCCCAGTGTAAGTCTTTCTGGAAACTGGGCTCTCTTGCCACTATACATAAAATCCAACATCACCTTGCAAATACACAATCCGATAATAGTGGTATTAGTTGAATATATCTCTATTTTTACTAAATATGTTTCTCCATCACTATCTAAAACTTGTGAATAAATTAAATTACATGGCAAAAGATAATTTGCATATGCACTAAGATTGCATACCTTAAAAATAAATGTGGCATACTGCATGATTGATGTATTGAAAAATATTAATCACCGATGTCCACAAATATAATTAAATATTTAAAGATATGATCCCAGAACCCAGCCTGAGACATTAATTCTGAGTCATCCAGTAACCTTTTATAGCCTCTGCACTGCATTGGCAAAGTGAGTGTACCTGCATACACATGCATACATAAACACTCATGTGTACACATGTGCACACACACACATGAGAGAGAGAAGAGGGAGAAACAGAGAGAAACAGAGAGAGACAGAGAGAAACAGAGACCTTCTACAGTGCTCTGTATCATTTTCCATGGCCATATCAGATGTTAGTGATGTACACCTTTAGAATGACAACTTCTACCTATTTCATACTTCTTGGATATTAAATGTTGCTTTACTACTCAGTCATACACATGTGCTAACCGGGCAAGCAGTTCCCTGTACAGCACAGCAATCTTAAAAATCTATTTAATCTATTTAATTTTGTGAACCCAATGTCACAACTATGCTGTTACTGTTTCGTTTGTTTTAGAATGTTCCTCTTAGCTGCTCAGTAATGCGTCTGTAGCACACAGCTGCAGTCTCCCATTTCTCCACTTCATAGCCCCATCCTTTTCTGTCTACCTAAGTGTGATTTTTATGAATATACCAGGGACAAACAAACGAACAGACCCCCCACTATTTTTTTAAGATACACTGATCATAGGAGACCCAGCATTTACTCTGTCTTCCTTCTATTTTATATGTCTCCAAAATTCTCACTGAACTTTACATCTTCTATAGCACTCCTTACAGCTTTACATGTGTCTGGAAGTTTCTTTAAATCCAGAAAATGAAAGTATTGTCTGCTTTCTCTTATATGTTCATCTTCTATCACATAACTTCGCAAAGAGTTGCAAGCTCCATGAGGAATTATTGAGCCCAAGATGGTATCTGAAATGATAACATGTCCAGGAGCTAACTGAACTAACAGTGGCCTCAAACATAAATACTAAGCAGTCTAAAATGGTCTACAAGCATATGTAGATTTGTGAGAGAATTTGACAATTGTATACTTCTAATAAATGAATCTATTATTCAACTAGTATTGAGTTATATGAGTTGTAGCTGAAAAGTCCATATGTTCATATTTAAATAAAATGTCTCAGAAGCATAATTATCAGAAATCAAACTTCTCAGTATTTTGGAGAAGATATGTCAATTTTATAAAATCCTGTATCAACCCAATTATGAAAATACTTAGATTGTTTTTTAACAAAATCAAATCTAGTAGCAAAAATTGGGCTTGCAGCTGTTGTGTGGCCCAGGCTAGCCTCAAACATATGCCTCCTGCAGCCTCTCATGCATTGGGAGTATAAGGTAGAGTCATCAGGTGCATGGTTGAGAAACCTTGAGTACAAGTAGACTGCAGCTTAAAATATTGGGGAATCACTCGTAATTTTAAAAATTAACAAATCCAGGTGCAATCATCTATGGATTTTTAAATTAAAATGTGTACAGTGTGAAAACTAATGGTGCCACGCTTCAGTGTTTGGGGGAAGTGCCAATAATATAAGTGGTTTCAAAAGTGTTTTCATCGATGTTTTTGTGAGCAGGCAAGCAGCACTTCTGATGTGAAAGTGAGTGTCTCTCTGAGGGTTGTATTTAGACAAGGTCCTTTCAAAAAGCCAGTGTATGGTGGCAATTAAATATGACTCATTCCACAGTAAAACTTTAGAATGCATTTACTGAAGTAAGCTTGCAAAGGTTTCATTTGAAATGCTGGGCTTATAAAAATGTTCTGACACTGCAATGCCCCAAAGCAGATTGTATTTATCATCATCATCATCATCATCATCATCATCATCATCATCATCATCAGTAGCAGCAGCAGCAGCAGCAGCATTATTACATTTTTATTATAGTTAGGGATATACCTGTTTTTTTTTTTTTTTCTGTTTTTTTTGAAAATAAGATCCTGGTGAGTAACATGTGAACATTCTTGTTCTATTAAACACACTGCAAAGAAACTAGAATGAGTTTATGAAAATATTTTCCTAAGAAGTCTGTGAGCTTTCACCTCATGTTGAAAGTGCAAAGTGACCTCACAGAAGCTACCTCAACATGTTTCTCTGATAATGTGTCCGTGAGTCTTTGAGTCAGTCACACCTTCATGAGTCTGTGCTTTGATAGGCTGGCCTGAGAACTTGTACTTCCTTCCTGAACATTGTTCCGGTTCTTTACAGTGTGTGAAAATAAATTCACTTTGTTGATGATTTATTTTGTTTGACCCTTCCTACTTGCTTATCTACCTGCTAAATTTGGCTGAAATCTACAAACTGCTACTTTATATTAAAATATTTTTTCTATACAAGAATTGTAAATGAAATAAGAAACACTCATCTATATGGAAAGCCCATAATATATGCCATAAGTATACCATGATTTTTCTTTTACTTATTTGATATATATTATCTTGTTTTAGGATAAAGTTTTTAGACATAATATGTACGCTTGCTTCAACTGTTTACTCAGATACCAATTTAAAGATTAATGTCTTATATTCACTATAAAACTAATAAATTTAGGAGATAAACATAAGGAGCAATATACCTGTTAATTATCTCAATATAGACACTTGAAAATGTATACTTATTTTTATAAAAAAATGTGCATGATACATAGATTTCTATTTTCAGATATTAATTTCAAAACTATAGAAAAACTAAGAACATTATTGTGAATAATATACTGGGGAAATGAATCATGGACTTTTAAGTAGATGGGAAATGACAGAAATTTCATAATAGATGTCAGTACTGATGCAGCACCGGTTGTATGTGACTTTTTAAAAGGGAACTTCTTTTTTAGCTTGGCCTCAGGTTCATTCCATCTGATATAGTACCTACTGTGACTCTATGTCTATGTTTATGCCTATGCCTGTGCCTGTGCCTGTGCCTGTGTCTGTGCCTGTGCCTGTGCCTGTGCCTGTGCCTGTGCCTGTGCCTGTGCCTGTGCCTGTGCCTGTGCCTGTGTCTGTGTCTGTGTCTGTGTCTGTGTCTGTGTCTCTGTCTGTGTCTCTGTCTGTGTCTCTGTCTCTGTCTGCGTCTGCGTCTGTGTCTGTGTGTCTGTCTGTGTCTATGTCTATGTCTATGTTTATGTCTATGCCTATGTCTATGTCTATATCTATATCTAATACAAGACATATAGTCAATGATTAATGGGAAACTATTAAATAACATCAGTAAATCAGAATCTCACTGTATTTATTTTACAATATCAAGATAATTATTTATCATCTTTTAGCTATGAAACATTTTGTAAGACACATTTCTTAAGACAGTGTAGATCCTTCATTTACAATATCCAATTATTCATGATTTCTCTTGAAATGGGTATAATGTTCCTGCTATTATTGATTGGAAAATTGTATCTCAGACTGCTTTAAAGACTTGTTCAAAATAGCACAGCAATGGAATGCTAGAAATAAATTGAAAACCTAGATTTCTATGTTCAAACTTTCAATATAATAAACTGATTTGCATAACCACCACCAATGACAGTCATCTTTAGAGAGCAAAGCATCTCTTCAAAAATGTTTGTGTGTGTGTGTGTGTGTGTGTGTGTGTGTGTGTGTATGTGTGTGTGTGTGTGTGTGTGTGTGTGTGTGTAGGTGTGATGTATATGCATTTGTATGCACCATACTCCTAGAAGGAGAAAAAGCCAGAAAAAATGTCAGCTCAACCAAACCCAGATTCTTTGCAAGTGCAATAAGTGATCCTAACCACCAAGGAAGGTTTCAAGACCAAATAATTCACCCAGTATCTTACTATGTAGCTATTCTTATGCTGGAATACACATAGAGAATATGATGGACATGAAGTCACAGAAATCCTCCTGATTCCTATTAGCAATCCATTTTATCATATAATTTAGGGTCTAAACATAGAATTTAGACTATATTCTTTCCAATTCTACTTTTTCAGTCACCATAATATTTGAACATAATCTATGGAGTGCATCATAGTGATTGGATACACCTATACTCTATGCAATGAAAAAAATAAGAATAATTAGTATTAATATCCTCTAACATGTTTTTGTGAGTCAAGATCCTCCAAATGATTCCTTTAAGTACATGAGAACCAAATAACCCTATTAAAAATGAGGTAGAGAGGTAAACAAGACTTCTCAGCTGAGGGATCTCAAATGGCTGAGAAGCATTTAAATAAATGTTCAATATACTTAGTCATCAAAGAAATGCAAATCAAAACAACCCGGAGATTCCAACTCACACCATCAGAATATCTAAGATCAAAAACTCAGGTGACACAGATGCTGGTGAGGATGTGGACAAGGAATGCTCCTCCATTGCTGGTGGGATCGCAAGCTGGTACAACCACTCTGGAAATCAGTTTGTTGCTTCCTCTGAAAATTGGACATAGCACTACCATAAGATCCAGCAATACCACTCCTAGGCATATATGCAGAAGATGCCCCAACTTGTAATGAGGACACAAGCTCCACTATGTTCATAGCAACCTTATTTATAATAGCCAGAAGCTGGAAAGAACACAGAAGTCCCTCAACAGAGAAATGGATACAGAAAATGTGGTACATTTACACAATGGAGTACTACTCAGCTATTATAAACAATGAATTTATGAAATTATTAGACTAAAGGATGGATCTGGAGGATATCATCCTGACTGAGGCAACCTAGTCACAAAAGAACATACATGGTATGCATTCACTGATAAGTGGATATTAGTCCAGAAGCTCAGAATACCCAAAATACAATTTGTAAAACACATGAAACTCAAGAAGGAAGACCAAGGTGTGAATACTTCGATCGTTCTTAGAAGGGGGAACAAAATACCCATGGAAGGAGTTACAGAGACAAAGTTTAGAGCAGAGACTGAAAGAATGACCATCCAGAGACCTTAGGATCCTGCCCATAAACAACCACCAAACCCAGACACTATTGTGAATGCCAAAAAGAGCTAGCTGACAGGAGCCAGATAAAGCTGTCTCCTGAGAGGCTCTGCCGGTGCCTGACAAATACAGAAGTGGATGCTCACAGCCATCCATTTTATGAAGCACAGGGTCCCCAATGAAGGAGCTAGAGAAAGTACCCAAGGAGCTGAAGGGGTTTGCAGCCCCATAGGTTGAACAACAATATGAACTAGCAAGTAAACCTTCCCCGCCCCCCAGAGCTCTCTGGGACTAAAACACCAATCAAAGAAAATACATAGTGGGACTCATGGCTCTAGCTGCATATGTAGCAGAGGATGACCTAGTTAGTCATCAATGGGAGTAGAGGCCCTTGGTCCTGTGAAGGTTCTATGCCCCAGTATAGGGGAATGCCAGGGCCAGGAAGCAGAAATGGATGTGTTGGGGAACACGGGGAGGGCATAGGGGATTTTCAGAGGGCAAACTAGGAAAGGGGATAACATTTATAATATAGATAAAGAAAATATCTAATTAAAAAATCTAAAAAATTATAAAGCATATAATAAAGAGGAAAAGGAAAAATGTGGTACATTTACAAAATGGAGTACTACTAAGATATTTAAAAACAATGACTACATGACATTCACAGGCAAATGGATAGAAATAGAAAATATCATCCTGAGTGAGGCAACCTAGTCACAAAAGGACACACATGGCATACACTCACTGTTAAGTGACTATTAGGAAAAATTCTTGGTATACCCATCATAGAACTCACAGATGATATTAAACCAAAGAATAAGGAAGACCAAAGTGTAGATGCTTCAGTCCTACTGGGGGGTGGGGGGAGGTAAGCAAAGGATCATGGGAGGTAGAGGGAGGATGAGAAAAAAAGGAGGGCAGGATCAGGTGTGGGAGGAGAAAAGGAAAAGTACAGATGGCCACGAATTTGAACGGAGGTGTGTAGCAGTGGGGGATGGGGAAGTAGGGGTAGTCACTAGAAAGTCCCAGATGCCAGCAACCCAAAACATTCCCAGAACCCAATAAGGGTAACATTATCTGACAAGGTGGAGATAGAACCTGTGAAGACTACATCCAGTTGATAGCTATTACCCCAGTTGAGGGATGGCGTCACCCACCCATCTCAAAAATATTAATCCAGAATTGCTTCTGTCAAAAGAAAATGCAAGGAAAAATTGGAGCAGAGACTGAGGAAAGACCATCCAGAGACTGCCCCACCTGGGGATCCATTTCATCTGCAGACACCAAACCCAGATGCTATTGTTGATGCTAAGTGCAGCTAGAGTCATGAGTCCCACCATGGGTTTTCTTTGATTGGTGGTTTAGTCCCAGAGAGCTCTGGGGATACTGGTTAGTTTATATTGTTGTTCAACCTATTGTATCTATAGCTGTCTCCTGAGACACTCTTCCAGAAACTGACCAATACAGATACAGATGCAAAGAGCCAACCATTGTACTGAGCACAGGGATCCCAATACAGGAGTTTGGGGAAGGACTGAAGAAATAATTATATTTTGATTTCAGAAATATATTTATAAAACTAATAGTAGATTCCAGGAACTGCATTTTTCTTAGAGTTAATGGGAACACATGCAACAAAATATTCAATAACCCCACAAACATGTGTACATGTTTATATACTATTTTGCGAAATTCAAAATATTATATGGAAAAGCAGTGATTCAACCTTCCATGAAGTTTCCATGTGCTCAAATCTGATTAATTAATCAATCAACTGCCATTAAATTAAAAACATTCTAAGTTTGAATTTTCTATCTTTCAAAAATTCCAATCAAGCAATGCCAACCAGGAAATCATCTTGGAAAATACCCCCAAATATGAGCCCCTCCATGATTATATCTTTAATTTTATTTCATCCAGAGTAAAACAGTCCTGGAAATAGCAGTTTCCTGTCCTCTGCAATTAATAAGTGTTTGTATAACCCTTAAAATGTACTTGTGTTGACCTAGTCTGCTGTATGAACAGCAAGGTTTATGAAATACAGAAGGCAACATGAAACTGATGTCAATGTTTCCAAAGTGAGCCAGGTGTGAGGAGAACGGAGAGATCAGCATAATGAGTGTTCATAAAGTTGAATATTTGTTGTCAAAGGCATTTAATTAAAGACTAGAGACTCATTACTTAAAACAAACAGCCCTCTTCCTGTATAAAGCTTATAATACAGCAGCACCCATCGGAATAAGACCAAAAACCTGTTAGATATGCTCACTCTCCTAAACGGTAATGCCTGAAGAGAAAGGAGAAACAGTTAAGGCCTGTAGGAATTTGTCATGTTAAGTAGAGATTTTAGAAAACATCTAACTGAAACTATGACAAAATTTACAGAAGGTTTGAAGCAGAAGAGAACTGGAGACATGGAGATCTACATTCATGTCTGTGAACTTAACAGGCATTTCAGCTTCTACCATCCTCTCATGCTTCTCCCTCTAGCTGACACTGCCTGAACTGTGCCTTAACTCTATGCTAATAACTGGTAACACAGGAACAAGTAACACAGATGTAATCACAATATAAGTGGATATAAAAACCACAGAAAGGACACAGGAGTTATATAGATTCACAGCATCCATTTTATACCTTTGGCTTTCAGATTCTCAATCTGAAAGCTGTGCTTCCCTGTTTTAGGAACACATATAAGGGCTGTGTGAAGCATCTCCTTGGCAGTATGGAATGAGAGAACTCATCCTACTATTCAAACTCATCTGGAGTATTATATCCTCATTCAAATTTATTGCTAACAAATCTGAAAATATATGAGACTTGCCTAAAGTCACACACTTTGTTATTAAATTTTAACTTGAAATGAGAACATCTGGATACTGTTTCTGCTATGACAGACCATTGTATCTATCATCCTTTGTGTTCATTAACATGAATTAATGGGAAAGTATGAGGATGTGTAGAATTTAATTTTGTTTCACCATGTGAAAAGTAACATGTAAGTAGACAGTGTAATATCTTATTTATAAAACACACATGGAACTGGAAATTGAGCTCAGATAATAAAGGAGTCATCCTGCAAAGAGAGGACATAGGTATGATCCCCAGAATCCACATGGAGGAAAATGTCCTGGTAGTGTGGACACATTTCTAATCCCAATTTTTGGAAGGCAGTGTCACATGGAACCTTTGGGATCCCTGGGAAACTAACCTGCCCTGGGTGTTCATGTGTGCTCCAGATGGACATGCACAGCTCCTCCCATGCACCAACACATATGTGCACACCCACACGTGTGTGCACCCACACCCACAGGAACAGCTGCATGCATACCCATACACACATGGAACGTACAAATGCTACATATATGCATAGAAACATAATTCTGATAAGTATTGGATATTTATGTAATATTGGTAATACTCTTTCACATGTTTTCTAAGGAATCTTACTATCTTTCTTATATGTGTCCTATATTTTCAGTTGACTGTGTTCCTGTCATAACTTAGACCATGAATGTCAACTTCCCTAAAGAATCTGTAATATAAATCTGGGCTGACAATAATTATCCAGAAATTTGAACCTATTATAACTTCTGCAAGTATCCCCATGTCTGGAACTTTGCACATAAAGAGCACTTTGTAATTAATTCTGAGTAAATATATTATGCCAATATACCATACTACTCTACATAAGTAGAAAACATATTGTTGACTGTTTTTGTTTGTTTGTTTGTTTGTTTTTCTTTCTTTTTTTTTTTTTTTTTTTTTTTTTTTTTTTTTTTTTTTTTTTTTTTTTTTTTTTTTTTTTTTTTTTTTTTTTTTTTTTTTTTTTTTTTTTTTTTTTGGTTTTTCGAGACAGGGTTTCTCTGTATAGCCCTGGATTCTGTATAGCCCTGGATGTCCTGGAACTCACTTTGTACACCAGGCTGGCCTCGAACTCAGAAATCCGCCTGCCTCTGCCTCCCAAGTTCTGGGATTAAAGGCGTGCACCACCACGCCCAGCTTTGTTGACTGTTTTTACACTGTTACTAGTACAGTTTTCTATACAAAAAATTGAAATTTCTAACTATTAGAAATGACCTTAAAATAATACTTTTTAGAATATTAATTTTGCATTCTGCACAATGTTTAAAAGTTAAAATTAGTCTTTTACTTTTGGTATATAATAGAAAACATGGTTGTGTTGAAATTAAAACCCTGTTTAATAACATTATTTATTCCTATAGTGGATCCTTCTATTTGTATTTAATAAGTAAAATAAAGTAAAGTTTACATATGTATATGAAAGTACATATAATGTGTATATTCATATACTGACATAAAATTAAAATAGTGTTGGTAGTATGCATTGCCCTGTAAAGCCAGAATATAATAAGCACAGGCAGAAAGGTCTACACCTTGCACAACCTACTCAAGAACTTTAAATAGAATAAATATTTGAAAAAAATTCATGAGTGACAATGGAGTCAATTGTTCTCACCATGTCAAGATTGACATTTATATTCTGCATCATGATTATGTGACAATCATCTGCTTGAGTCACCAGCCATGACATTTACTTCTTCCCTTAACAGGCTATTGTGAACAAAAAATTAAAGATTATCTCTCACCTCTCCTTTGAGTAATACATCTACATGCCCTCTGATTAAGAACCTCCTTTGCGGACCCCACCCCAGTTTTTCTTAATTTTCTCTTAGAACACATGTGACAAGAGTTTGTCAAGAAGTGGAGTTAAGGTTTATTTGCAAATACCCAGTATCTACCTTTGCACAAGAGAGCTAGAGTTTCACCGTGAGGAAGGTGCTTCATTCTATTTACACAACTACAAATAAAACTTGGCATCTGACCTCTTGGTTGACTGTATGTTCCCATCTAGAGATGAAGTCAAGAGGAAGTGTGAAACATTTGTATGACAATTGAAATCTATTTTTTTCACATGTATTTTTGAGATTGTAATGCACAGGTAGGGAATTACATCATTCGCAATCCATCTCTTGTCCCTCCAATTCCTTCCAGGTCTGTTCTCTTCTCCCTCCTAAACTCATGACCTTTGATTCATTCATTATTATTATTTATTTATTATTAGTAGTAGTAGTAGTAGAAGTAGTAGTAGTATTGTCAATTTGTGTGTGTTTGTGTGTGTGTGTGTGTGTGTGTGTGTGTGTGTATGTGTGTGTATGATCTCCTGTGTCCAGTTAGAAATACTTCTGTCTGTACATATGTGTTTTCCCTTTACCACTTGACAATGAACAATCATTTAGTGGCACTCATACCTGCACAAGACCAATTCTTCTCTAGAAGCTATTTATTGCCTGTAGATCCTCATCTATTGGTTGAGCCTTAAGATGTTCCTCATCTACATTATTTTGCTAAACTGTGTTGATTTTTTAACCAATGGTTCAGAGAACATTGTTGAAGATAGAGCAAAAAGAAATATGAATATTTTTAAACATAAATATGTATGTTTCACAGACCATGATTCTTTCAAAAAGTCAACTAAGTTTTACATCTTTCATAAAGACAACATTTTCCCTGAATATTTACATTCCCTGTACATTTCATTTCCAAGGATTCCTTTAACCTTTCCTCTGGTGCCCATCTCGCAGTAATGAGTATGCTCAGATCTTATAGTTCTTAAAATGATATATTTTCACACTCATTTTGGAAAAGAATAGTTTTGCTGGTAAGAGAATTTAGGTTAACTGTTCTTTTATGTGAGTGTATCTTGTTTTGTAAGTACAATAAGGTTATGAATAATCCTTCATGCTCCTCTTTCTTGAATTTTCTATCCTAAAAAAAATATTCTTTAATCATTGTTTCTTTGAAGAGATGGATCATCTTTGTGCGCCTGTAGAATGAATGCATCATTACTTTGCGGCAGTAACATGATGTGTCTATGTTCTCTTCTGCATATTTCTCAGAGATTTTGAGTTAGTTCCACAGATGTCTTTGCAGAAGAGTTTTTATTATGCTTGAATTTTTTTCTCATTATTGATGCCATCATTAGTTTTTTATTCTATTCCATAAAAATATCAAAATTTATAGTTTAACCTATGCTCAATTTTTTCTTTGTCCTTATGAATTTGGTCCTTTAATCTGGATATCTATGGGATAGTTTTGATGTTATGGAGTCATGTTGAGTTTACAGCACCTACTCTGTTTTCAGTGCTGTTCAGTATTTATTTCTCATCTTGTTTAATACTCTTTCATTCCTATTTAATTGGACATATTTTACAATCTACAATGTTTATCCTGTTCATGCCTTTCCTCTAATTTTATTGAATACACACACACACACACACACACACACACACACACACACACTCTTCTAACTCAGTTAGAAGTTATATATATATATATCAAGTGTATCAAGACTGTAAGAATTTTGGCTACTTTATGGCTTCCTTTTTCTACCATTCTTCTCTATCCCTATTTCACCCTTTCATCATCCCTCCCACCCCTGAAACACTAAATGGGAGATAAAGAAGGCTAGAAAGGAAAAGTGGCATCAATATCAGTAGACTACTTTGTGCTAATTAGGGGGTGACACATTCTTAGGGTAAGATCTTTCTTCAAAGCTAGCATATCTAATTTCTTCTTCTCATCTCTTTATGCATGACCATTTGATAAACAGTGGCAACAGCAAGGAGCAACCACCAGCAGCAGCAGTAACAGGCAGAGTAGCAGCAGCCACTATGTGCCCTGTGTGAGTCCTCAGAATCCTAACAGTCATACTCTCAGAAACTGCATGGAGCTGTCAAAACTACAACCTGACTAGAGCATGAGGCAAGTCATAGTCAGCTGCTGAGGGCAATCAAAAGCACACGTATATCACACAGCTAGGATTAAACAAACACTGTAACATTGCTGTGTTTTTTTAAAGAAACCAGAAAACCAGAATTCTCACTATTTGTAATCAGTGCTTAATTCTTTTGTCTATTACTTCCTTTACTCAGGACAGCAGTGGCGCTGGGACAATTTATCTTTGCCAATGCAACTGGAGCAAATGTTCAATTTTGTGTAAGTCTTGTGAAGTTAATAATGGCTATAGTGATTTCATTAGTGCAATGGCTGCCATGACAAGAATACATCTTTTTGTTGCAGGTCTTCCCATTCTGTACTCTTCCATTCTTTTTGATCTTCTTTTGAGATGTCTCCTAAATCCTGGAGAGGGTGTTAATTACTTTTATCTCAGGTGGATCCCAACTTTCCATCATCACTTTAGTCACTTAAGTCAATTATGGTTTTCAACGTTGGTCACTCTGCTGGAGTAAGGAGGACTAAGTGCCTTTCCACCCAGGCTTGGGACAAGGAGCAATAATTAAATAATTAAACTCAGCCAGCCAAACACACAAAAGACTTTAATTATTTTTATTTTTCATGACAGTTAGAACTTTCTTATTATTTACCAACTTTAGCAGTGTGTGTACACACGCACACACATGAGAGCATGAATGCATCTGTGATCAGAAATGGGGTGGGAGAGGTGAGGCTGAATTGAGTAGACTGACTCAGACCACAGCTACTTTAAATGTAACATTAGGAAATGTGGAGTAAGTCCTGTAGCTAGTGGGAATCTAAGAAATCTAGAAGTGGACAGATGTTTCCTTAACATGTGTGTGCAGGATGTTTGCTCTGCCCATAGAACAAACTCAGCTGGGAAGTTATGAGGCCATTATTCTTAGAGAGCAGGGTTTATCATAGATATAAGGAAAAGAATCCTGTGATAATTTTTAGATCTCAACTAGGTGGAGAGCTGACTTCCTTTGACAAGCCTTAGAATTACAACTGACTGATTGCTGGAAATAATAAATGGCACTGGGGAAAAGAAACTTTTGAGAGGGAGGATTCCTATCACTGGAATGTCCAAATTTTGGTGAAAGCTTATTTCCCAGGGAACTAGGATGTTCCAGGTACTTAATCTAGCAAGTTGGGAGGCCAATGAAGGCTGTTTGGTGGCACTGAGCAGGGACTTCCCCTCAGGTTTAATCACCTACCTGGAATTTTGCCAAGGGGAGAAACGGCAGCTTTGCTACCACCCTCTTTAATATCATAGAGATTTCAGGTGGAGGGTAAATTTATTAATTTGTTATTGATACTTGAGTGACAATGAGTCAATCTACCTAAGGAGACAGGGACACATTTATAATCCCACAGGGCCTGGAGAAAATTTAGGAACAATCTGGACTACATAAAGATCCTGTCTCACATTAAAACAAAAGAATTTAAAGTCAAAACAAATAGAAACAATTAAAAATGAAAGTTCATTAAGTCATTTTTTTAAATGATGAGAATTCTAAAAAATTACTTTTCTGGATATTCTGGTGTCCACAATATCTTACTGTTAACTGTGACTGCCAGGCCATGTATTATCTCTGGATCATTGCTCCAGATACCTTACAAACTGAGCTTATCATTCCCTCCAATTTTACTGCTTCTCTTTTCCTGAGCAACTGGTCTCATCTCTCCAACTGTGACATGAACTAGTCTTTAAATGTAAAGAGATTAATTAAACTGACCGGTTAAAATGATAAAAGTCATTATCCAGCAGAGTCTTTACGGCTGTGTGGGAAGAAGGCTGAGCAGGAGAATGGGTACAAACAGAACAGCAACCATTAGCCCAGATGTAGAAGCTTCACTTAGACAAAAATATATCAAAATCAATTCCAAGTTGTTTTTTTTTTTTTTACTTTTTTTTATTAGATATTTTCTTTATTTACATTTCAAATGTTATTTCCTTTCCTGGTTTCTCCTCTGAAAACTTCCTATCCCCCCAACCCCACCCTGCTCACCAATCCACCCACTCCTGCTTCCTGGCCCTAGCATTCTCCTATATTGGAGGGGCATAGACCCTTCACAGGAACAAGGGCCTCTCCTCCCATTGATAACTGACTAGGCCATCCTCTGCTACATATGCAGCTAGAGCCACGAGTCCCACCTTGTGTCTTCTTTGGTTGGTGGTTTAGTCTCTGGAAGCTCTAGGGATACTGGTTGGTTGATATTGTTGTTTCTCCTATAGGGCTGCACACCCCTTCATCTTCTTGGGTACTTTCTCTAGCTCCTTCATTGGGGACCCTGTGCTCTGAACAATGGATAGCTGTGAGCATTGTTTTCCTGAGTCTCTAAAATACTTCATATCCAAAGCAGAGTCTCAAATTCAGAGACACTGAATCAGAAAGAGAGATATTTGCTTGTTAAAAGATGCTTATCTGGTACATATGCATGTTTGCATACACTTGGAATAATGTTTGGCAATACCAGAGACTATGAACATGAGGAACTATGGTAGTGACCAATAGCAAGCAGGAAGCCTGGTCCAAAGTGGACAGGATGGATTTGTGCCAAAATGACCACCACTGCCTGAAAGATCCCTAGTTAACCCTTTTTTCTCTTTAAGCCTCACATTTACCTCCTTTAAAATGAGAAAGGTTCACTTACTTTGGCTTAATGCCAACCTCTTATTTAGCTCCATTCTTTACTTCATGCACAAACCCTTATGACATTGATATAAACAAGGAGAAAGTTCACAGAACTTGGGTTGCTTTGTGTAATATACTATGAAAGTGACTCTCACTATGGCAAGAGAGGATGCAGGTAGAGAGAAGGAAAAGATATGAGAGAGAGAGAAAGAGAGAGAGAGAGAGAGAGAGAGAGAGAGAGAAAGATAAGTAGAGAGAGAGTCCTTATGGTTTTGATAAGATACAAATTTATGAAGACTCTCTTCTTCTTTGCTGGGTAATGGAGTTTTGCACGAGGAAATAAATGATTTGTGTCTATTAAAGAAGAAAGAGCAACAACCGCACATTTCTGAGAGCCTCATTAAATGCGTTCTGTTTCCCACACTGTCTCTGCTCATTTGGGTGAGCACTGAAGTGCACAATAAAAGGCTGAATTAAGTGCAGGGCTAAATGAAGCAATTAATTCTCTTTCTCTCTTCTCTCTAATACAATGAAGGTGTGAATCAGAATGTAGAGTAGCCTGAAGTTGACCCTTGCTATGTCTGCTTCTTGCCATGTATCCTCTGGCAAGTGCACAAAGCACTATTTCTCTCCAGTCTCAGACTGGATATATGCCTATTCAAATCTTAAAAAAAAAAAAAAAAAAAAAAAAAAAAGCTTCATAGTAAAATGCAACTTTATAGAATAGTAGTAATAAAGAATAAATTTCTGAAGAGCTTTGGTTATTAAATTTTACCCCCTCTGTCAAATAAGTTTAAGTTTGGGCTTTATACTTGTCAGTGCTTACAACTAAAAAAGCTTAATTTGGTATATGCCCCAATACAGGGGAACGCTGGGGCCAAGGGGTGGGAGAGGGTGGGTAGGGGAGCAGGGCCGGGAGGGGGGAGGATATAGGGAACTTTCTGGATAACACTTGAAATGTAAATGAAGAAAATATCTAATAAAAGTTGAAAAAAAAAAAAGAATTAATCTTTCCATGACTTTAAGGATGACTAGTAGATAGGACAAAGATTACTTGTAGAGACTTGTAGAGTTCATGGATAAGTGGGATTTATTAATGTGTAAACATGTTCCTCTGTGCATGGATGCACATGGATATGTCCATGCGGACATCAAAGGTCAACAAAAAACCATTTATATCATCCTCATAGATGGCATTCACTCTTTTTTGTTCAGAAGGAAAGAATTTATTTGGTCTTACAGGTTATAGTGCATCATCATGGGAAGCCAAGTCAGGAACTCAAAGCAGAACAGAAACTGACTCAGACCATGGGGACCACTGCTTACTAGAGAAAGCTCACTTTCTCTGGATGTTCATCTAGGAGTTTTACATAGTTCAGGCCCATTTATGGAGGGATGGCACTACTCACTATATGATGGGTCCTCCCACATTACATGAGAATCATGAAAATACCACAAAGAAATTCACATAGACCATGAAGACAGTCTCTCAATTGAAGGTCTCCCTTCCCAGGTGTGTTAACCATGGAGATTAGCCAGAATAATATACAACAATAGATGTTTGTAAAAATACCAGAGATTTTTGTATCACTTATCAATTTTAAGGTAGTAAACCTGCTTCCTGCTGAGACAGCCTTGAGACAATACACAGTGCTTCTCAGCTGGAAGCAGGATCCCTGAAGAAGTGCAGAGGCAGTTAGCACAACAAAGGAAGCCAGCCTTAGCTGAAAAGCTACACAGTAGGTGGCTTCAGGTGCCCTGCCTCAGCAGCTACAGTTCTGCTCTCAGCCTGAAGCAGGCTGGGGGAGGGGAGTACAATTATCTCTTTTCCTAGTTTCGCTAGGAAAAACCTATCCCCCCTCCCACTGCTCACCAACTCACCCATTCCCACTTCCCTGTTCTGACATTTCCCTACACTGGGGCATCAAACGTTCTGAGGACCAAGGGCCTCTCCTCCCATTAATGTCCAACAAGGCCATCCTCTGCTACACATGCGGCTGGAAACATGGGTCCCTCCATGTGTACTCTTTGGTTTGTGGTTTAGTCCCTGGAAGCTCTAGGGGTACTGGGTAGTTCCTATCGTTGTTTCTCCTATGGAGCTGTAACCTCATTCAGCTCATTCTGTCCTTTCTCTAGCTCCTCCATTGGAGATCTTGTGCTCAGTCCAATGGTTGGCTGGGATCTTTCACCTCTGAATATGTTAGGCACTGGCAGAGCAGCTCAGGAGACAGCTATATCAGGCTCCTGTCAGCAAGCACTTGATGGCAAGCACAATAGCCTCTGGTTTGGTGACAGTTTATGGGATGGATCCCCAGGTGGGGTAAGTCTCTGAATGGACTTTTCTTCAGTCTCTGCTCCACACTTTGTATCTCCTCCCATGGGTATTTTGTTCCCCCTTCTAAGAAAAACTGAAATATCCATACTTTGTTCTTACTTCTTCTTGAGTTTCATTTGTTCTGTGATTGGGAAAAGATCTTTACCAACCCTACTTCCAATAGAGGACTAATATCCAAAATATACAAAGAACTCAGGAAGTTAGATTCCAGAGAACCAAACAACCCTATTGAAAATGGGATCCAGAGCTAAACATAGAATTCTCAAACAAGGAATATCGAATGGCTGAGAAGCACCTAAAGAAATGCCCAATATCCTTAGTCAACAGGGAAATGCTAATCAAAACCCTGAGATTCTACCTCACACCAGTCAGAATGGCTAAGAACAAAAACTCAGGTGACAGCAGATGCTGGCAAAGATGTGGAGAAATAGGAACACTCCTCCATGGTTGGTGGGATTGCAGGCTGGTATAACCACTCTGGAAATCAGTTTGGAGGTTACTCAGAAAATTAGACATAGTACCACCTGAGGACCCAGCTATTCCACTCCTGGATATATACCCAGAAGATGCTCCAATATGTAGTAAGGGCCATTGCTCCACTATGTTCATAGCAGCCTTATTTATAATAGCCAGAAACTAAGAAGAATCTAGATGTCCCTCAACAGAGGAATGGAAACAGAAAATATGGTACATTTACATAATGGAGTACTACTCAGCCATTAAAAAACAACAAGTCATGAAATTCTTAGGCAACTGGATAGGACTAGAAATTATCATCCTGAGTGAAATTACCCAGTCACACTCACTGATAAGTGGATATCAGCAAAGAAGCTCAGAATACCCAAGATATAAGTTTTTGAATTTCAAAGTTAGATCCCATTTTGTTTAAGAGAAGAATTTGCAACTTGTGTCTTCTCCCTGCCTTGGAAGTGGGGTTTCTGGTTTTGAATGAGTAATGTGATAGTTCTGAGCACTGGTGCGTGCTTCTTCTTTTCAAGGGACCAATGAGAATTTTCTTCTCCCAGAAAATTGCTATTATTCTACAAAGCAACTTTGGTCAAGCATATTATATAATGCCAAGTAAATTCTAAGCACTCTGAAATGCTGTATTTTCTATCTACCTCATTCTTGTAACTTCACAAACACAATCTTTATTTAGGTATAATATAAGAAATTACTCATTTCTTAGACAATAGACATATCCCCAACACAATGTGACCGTAATTGACATTAGACTTTTATTGATGGTAGAGTACTCTGATTATTCATTCCTTCAGCCCTTTGGTCGACTAGTCACATTTTTTTTTTTTTTCATGGAGACAATAGGTGTAACCATGTGAGGATTAAGGCAAAATCTCATACAATACTACATCCTGCAGATATCTCATATGCACCTACAGCTTTCAGACATGGAAGATTTTTCTTCCTTATTAAATTTCCCAAAAAAGTAATTATTATAGCATAATTATGGGGAATAAGTGAGCTAATGTAGAAATATTTAAGTAAATGCTTCTCATAATGCAAACTATATTCCAGCTACCCTGCTATATAATTAGGATACAACTTATTTAATTATCCCGCCGTATGATTATACTAGATTCTCACCTAACTTGTGAGTCCAGATTATCAAATATTGAAAAATATTTAATAATACATCAACACAAAATATTAACAAAATGTAATTTGTGAAGTTCTCATTAAACTATTACTAGTTTTTAATAGAAATTAGTAGGAATGCTTACACCAGAAATTGGCAGACATTACTATAGCACTAAAGATTTTGAAATAAGTGAAATTAACATCAACACTAAAATACTACTGAAGCAGGAAAATTTATTTTAGTATTGATAAAGTCACTCTGTCTATCTTTCACATCTCTGTACAACAGCTTTACTCAGTGATACTGTATGCTAATATTATACTGCATAAGTGCTCAGTAATTATTAGCAACCATTCACATTGAAACGGGCACTTCCCTCACTGCATATCTGTGCCTTCTTTTTTCCACCTCTCTCATCGTTGAAAATATCAGTTATTTACCTATGTACTGATGAAAAAAAAAATACTACTAATAAAAGAATGATCATTACTATTTTTGTTCCCATTTTATCTTTGATATATTCAACCATTTAAAGTGGTTATAGAATAATCATCTTCTCCTAGTATGCAAATGTTTTTGCAGGCCATGAGGTGGAATATTTGTTGCTGACTTGACTAGAGAGTACAGGTCAGACAATGCTGGTTTGGAGAGTACTGGCATTCTCACTGCAGTGAAAAGAATTCTGTTCAATGGAAGAGTGATAGGACAGTGCAGCAAACTGTATTCTTTTCCCCTCAGGTTTATACTAATTAGCAGAGACGCTGTGATAAAATGTTCTGAGTCAAGGCCAACTATCCCACTAGTTTGGGGAAGTAATTATATTTGATCACTTTTTTTCAGCACCCATTGCCAGTAGGCCAATACTTATTTTACTGGATTAAAGTGATGCTTGATAGAGCAAAGGGTTTATAAGGGGTTATAAATTAGAAAAAGAACCTGAAGAGAGCCCTTGCTGTAAGCAAATCTTATAGCTGTTCCATCCTTTTGGAGTCTGTACTCTCCTGATGAAGTCAAGGATGTTGTTTACTAGATAGTTCTAGGTGCTAAGGACTTTGAGATGATCTTTACAAAGTTCTGAGTACATATTGCCAAATTAAGTAGGTTTTCCTCATAAGTGCTGGAAGGATAAAACAAAAGGAACATATGAATCTTCTCTGAAGTGCTAAGAATAGAGGTACAAACATCTAACTAACACAATAGGTAGTGTGAAAATTCTAGATTGAGAGAATAATTAAACAGGACTCCAGTCATCTTGAGAAGCTTAACTAGGGTAATGATCTTGCCTGAGTAAACTTCTAGTTTGTAGCTGAGACACAAAATAAGAACCTCCAGGTTCTTATTTCCACCCCACATCCCATCTCTTATTAAGAGTATTTTCTGTGCCCTTGAAGGTGAGAGGTTGGCTCTGTGGAGCTGATATTCTCCTCCTGAGATTGATCATAACCCTGTAGGCTTGTTCTGTATGTGCCTTTACCTAACAAACTATGTCCCAAGCACTTAGCATGTAATTTCTAAATACACTTTCCTTATTATTGGTGCTCTTCTACTTTTGCAATATGGCTGAGTGAATATATTCAATAACTACTAAAATTCAAACTCCAAAATTTTAATCCAACCCACTTAATTTTTTTAAATTAAAAGATAGATGTGAATAAGTTACAAAGTATAAAAATTTACCCTATTTGGTATAATTAATATATGAAAACTAATGATGATTCTTGGTACACTTTAATTTTCAGTGCCCGTGAACCTTACCAAATATCCATATGATACAGAGAAAATCACTACACTGATATTCTTACTTTACTTTTCTTTATTCTTTTTCCCAGTGAGCACTGACCCCGAGTTTGCCTCCATTTAACTCTTTCCAGATCCCCTCTCTCTAAATTTTCCCATATTCTTTATTCCTTATCAAATTGATGAACTGTTTTCCTTTGGTTATTATTATTACACACACACACACACACACACACACACACACACACACACACACACTACAACCTGAGTCTTATATATATATATATATATATATATATATATATATATATATATATATATATATATATTCTGACTGACTGACTACTAGGTACTGGAAAACCATTTATTATCCTCACCCCTAGGAGTGACTAAATTCAATAGGTTGTCTGCAGCCCTTTGTCCAGGAGTTGTGCCCTGGAAAAAATCCTATTCTATAATAGCATGTTTATTGATAATATCTTTGTGTTAGGTAACTGCATATTTAAGAATCTTAAGTATAGTGAATCTTTCCTCTAAATGATAGGACACACAATCTTTAACTGACTTCCTGTTGCTCTGGCTGTTATAATCTGTTTCCTTTTTTGTGATGTTCCACAAAGTTTGCATACATGAGTGTATTCTAGGTGAATCCATTGAGGCTGAGCTTTTCATGATTAGTTCATTACTACATTATGGAAATTCGTGGTTTTCTGTGATGAATACATTGCTGCAAAGAAAAATTTTCTTGATATGAGATCAAAGCTACACTCATCTGTGACTATAAGAATATATTTAAGAATGCAGTCTGAATTTATGGTAGTCTATTAAACTGTCTATCATAGCTTTTTTTCTATGATCTATGACCTCTCTAGAACCAAGTAATTGGCTGGGTATCTAATGGCAAATATGATTTTTTTTATTGATTAGATCGTCCAATAATATATTTGTTAGCACAAAGATATGATTACCACTTTAGTAGTATCTGACAATGAGATTATTATGGTTAATTGGTATCACAACTGGATAGGCCTTTGCTTACATCCATTGGCACTGTATGTAACTCCTTCGGGCACTAGAAATGATAGAATTCAGAAAGGAGGCTCTCAGGTTATTACCATTTTGAATCATGGAATCCTTTGTCGAAAGTGTTCAGTATCTTTAACAGTAGGGGCTTTTCTTTAACCAAGATAACAACAATAGTCTATGAAGTTTGGGATACAGTTGAACTCACTTTAGCAACAACTCAAAAAAAAGTTTTTCTCATGCTAGACAGTAGAAGTTTCGTTAGATGGATTATGGCCCTTGTGATGAACATTGTAATACCTAGAGGCATAGTTTCATTTATGATATATATGCATATGTATGCATTTACATATGGATAAAAATATACACATATGCATATAATATTAAGTATATATATATATATATATATATATATATATATATATATATATATATATATATATACCCTTGAAGTTTGATCAAGCATCCTTAGTATGATAAATAGCTTTCCTTCCTTGGGCTGATTTCCTTCCTCCACAAATAAAGTAGATTTTAACTATCATTCTAAATAAATAACTATGTTTGTTTAAAGTGTAACAATGTCTTTGTTTTACAGAATCTGTTAAGGTTTTAAAAATTATTCATATTTACAAATTTAGTAACATGATTACCATATATGTTCTCAGATTTTTTCCTGTTAAAATATTCCAAAATAGAATTGGTCCTCTCTACCAGGGGATTCAGCATTCCCGAACTCAAAGAGATAGGTCAGAAATATGCAAGAAGCAGGTGCATCTGTTTATAGCACCTGCAGAGTTTTCTGTCACTGTTACATTAGTAATATAAGAACCATTCTCATGGCACTTATATTAGCTATATTAAGTGAACTAGGGGTGATTTAAAGGATTCTATAGGATGTGCCTAAATTACATACAAGAACTACTCTATTCCATGAGAGACTTCAAAGGTCACAGATTTTGACTTACTTAGAGCAAGATTTAACAATAATTTACTTTTGAAATATGTAACAAATAAGAGACACAACCTCTGTTGAGTATATGAAGCTTATATTCAATTCAGTCAAAAGTAAACAATAAATTAAAATAAAATTAAATTAGATTAAAATTAAATTAAATTAAAATAGACAGTTAATAGAAAGCCTGATGAGGCAAAAAATTGGATATGTAAATATTCAAATGTAGGTAGATACATAGATAAGAAAACAGTTAATTATGTAATATACAGGTAGAGTTATAGCACAATAACTGGGCAAGGAAGAAATTTTAAACATGTGGTGCCTCTAAAAATGTACTTTGATCTGGGAGTTTGTTTCATAAAGCATAAAATCTCACTATTGACAGATGAAGCCAGAACCAATTTCTCTTTGTGTATTTAACAGAGTTTTCACAATTTTTCATAACTTTTAAAGAGTTTACATTCTTAAATACTTAAATTTATCAAAATTTAAATTTACTCCTAATGTATGCATTAATACACTTGGGAAAAATAAAAAATGATTAATTTTGCATAATAGTACTCTTTGATGTTACAACCATATGGCTTCTATATAGACTAGCTTCGCTACATTTTACTTAGATGATTTAATTGTCTATCTTTTTAAAAGGTGCCAGTAACAAAAATCTTTTCCAAAATCTAAAGTACAGACTTTGACTTGAATCTACAAAAAAGCAAAAGTAATAAATTGAATGACTTGACTAAGGATCAAATATTATTTGCTTCTCATGTTCTTCAAACTTATGAAATATCTATTCATATTTCCTTGTCCAAAAGGATCCCAACTTCACTGCTAAGGCAAGGCAAAGTACATGTTATCAAGTATGACTATCTCCTTTCCTTCCAGCTTCGAATGTAAATGAAATATTATCAATTAATACAGTTGTTAAAAGTCTTATAGTTCATACATTTTAAATTGGGAAGACACAGGAAACGTTAGATATTTCATGGTTTTATAATTTTTGTTACTGGATACTCTTACAACAAGATTTGATATTGTGAAGGCAGACGATAACTTGCAAGAGAGCCTTGGAAAGTTCAATGTTGGCTTGGTTTGCCTTGGGATACAAATAACATTACATTTTAATGATCAAAAATAACTAGAATGTGAACTCATTCATAAAGGAATTTTTGACTATGAAGTTATTCTCCCACCACTGATGTTACCTGAATGACATCAGTTTTTGCCTTTGAAACCTAAAAT
The DNA here is from genome assembly GCA_902729485.2 of Mus minutoides. Lineage (NCBI taxonomy): Eukaryota > Metazoa > Chordata > Mammalia > Rodentia > Muridae > Mus > Mus minutoides. Next base: position 158,191 of record CACVCL010027159.1, read on the forward strand.
CAGTACTTTACGTGTTTCTTTACTTATAAAAGACAAAGATTATTTTTTTAGTTGGTGTAAGAAAGCAAGATGAACAGACATAAAATTTAACCGCTGTTCTTCTATAAATACCATTTAAATATTTTACAACTAATCTAATCTATATATTTTTAAAATTCAAGATAGGCTTTCTTTATCATATTCTAGTGAGTAAAACAAAGAATGAATTTTCATGTCAGAACATCTGTACAGAACAAGCAGTTAAAGAATTTATTATTACTATTGGGCTGATATTTCTGAAAGTTCATATATCATAGAGGAGATAAGTAGTAAAAATGTATATTCTTCTACGTCATTCCTATAGCTTTTAGTACCCTCCCCAAAACATATGACTCAGTCACACTGTAAGCATGGAAGACAGATTTCAGTACTTTCATCAGGAAATCAAAGTGATAACCTCCTTAACCTAGCTCTTATTGTTTCCACTTCCTATAAACAGTAAAGTAAAATAACAGTAAACATCACTTCAGTAGGTGTGTCTTTATTTCCATCATAAGTGACTAACAGACAAGGATTCTATATGTATTTTGTTTGTTTTTGCTATTGTTTGTTGCCCTTTTTAGCTATTAGTGTTTTATATGGGAAAATAAAATGGATACAAAACACAAAATAGTGTATGAGGCAAAAATAATGATGTGCTTTGGTAGGATGAGGGGCAGGGTGAAATACATAGTTACACGGGAAAATTGCAGCTAACTAGAGCAACACAAAATAGAATTTTCATAAAAATCTTTCTCAATCAAATTTTCTGTCATTCATTTTAAAACACCACACGGAGACATAGTAGAAAAAACATATGCCAATGCAATTCTGACTTTTTTCTCTTCAAAACGCATATGTAAAATTTCCAATGTTGTTTTCTGTTTTAAATGTCATTTCCTTTTGATGTCAAAGTATTAAAATCATTTTTAGAATTTATGATTGTCAAAAAGCTACCACACTGCATTGAATTTTTCAGATCTTCATAAATTAAGAAATGTGGACATTACTTGTATTACTGCAGCCTTTATAACAATCTAGATACTTACCAGACATACATTAAATATTAAAAAGTCTAATTTATGGAGAGAGAGAGAGAGAACATAAGTAGAATGGAGGTTTGTTAAGAACAAGAGTTACTGATGGAAGGATTGAGAAATGACAAATTGAAATGGGAATAAAAATGATCAAAACTCTTTATAAAAACATACAAAAGTACAATAGGAGAGTTAATATTCAGTTGGTTGAGCCCATGACTTATTGCTTGATATTGATTTTTAAGATTCATTGTGATTAAATAGCTCTCATTTTTGTACGTTCAACTAGGACAATCAACAGTATGTTGATACCTGCCTTATATATAAGGCACTGCTAGGAATTGAGGTCATGAGGGGACAATTTGGTCTAGGAAACTTCTGTCCTAGATTCATACTTCAAGGTGATACCAGTTGGAATCAAATTAATTATTACAACAAAGTCATGTAATATGGTGGCTGCTATTATTACTATTGTTATTTGTCTACTTCAAGGATGGCATTTCGGGTCAATAACCAATAAAGGAAGAGAGCAGAGTTTGCGGAGCCTTTCATTAGAAAGCTGTGTTCATTATGTGGAGGAAAGGAAAGGCATCATTTATTTGTGGGTAACTGCTACCCAAAGAAAATATAACACAGTTGACTGCAGGTTTCTTTTCTGGGTAAAAAGAGATAAATGGTGGCAAAGTGTCATCTGTCAAACATTCTAAAGACTTCAACTCGTACAGAATCCACAAATGTATTCCTGGAAGGAATTAAAGTGCATCAACCCTGCCTGTCATGTGATGGATAGTCTACATTGATAAGGAGAAGGAAATATGGGAAAATGCTCTCTCCCTCTTCTGTAACTGATTGCTCACCATTAAATAGGAAGAGGAAAAAAAGGTGAACACATATGTGCCATAAGGACATTCTTCTGGTTTCCTAGAGACCCCTGGGTAACAGGGTATCATTTATGCCACGCTGGATAATGTAGTACAACAACATCTTTCTGCTTTTGTAGTTTAATGGTCTGAAATACTCCTGGCCATATGTTTAATGCCAGACTTCCATACATTTTATTTCAAATGAAAATAATCCTGACTATATGATGGCATGTAGATTCCCACTAGGCCTCTGGACAATAGAAGTCAATATTCACTTGTCAGCTAGCTTAACTGACACTTTGAAAATAACATTCTGAGAGGATTCTTCAGAAGATGTTACCATATTTTTAAAAGATAATTTTTGTTTTGCTTTTGGAGATTATATTTAATCATTCACCCTTCCTCCTTCTTCCTTACAAACCCATATTGCCATATTTCCTTTCTTTCTCTTTTTCAAATCCATAGCCTCTTTTATCATTAGTTGTTTTACACACATACACACAGAGAGAGTCAGAGACAGAGACAGAGACTAACACACACACAGGCACACACACATATATATGCACAGGCACACACACACACACACACACACACACACACACACATCTATCTATCTATCTATCTATCTATCTATCTATCTATCTATCTATATGCATATATATGTACATGATATACATATGTGTGTGTGCATGAACGACGAGGTTTGTATGAACATGTAGACTGATAATTATTTCCTTTACAGAAGCCTTTGGTCAAACAGGTTGCTGTTTATAGGTATCTATAATAAGATAATATTTACAAGTACTTTCCTAAAGAAATATTTTTCAGAAATTCAGCAGGACATTCATCTTGAAATGGTTTATAAAGAAAAGGTAGAGGAGGGGGAGTTCACAGTCCATTAACTTTAATAAATTCAACAAATATCATCTCACCTCATGAAGAGTCATAATAAAAAAATCCAACATTCTCAGAGCTGCCCTGGAGGCATAGGATCTGATTATTTAGTTCAATGATTCCAAAACATACTTGATTACAGACCACTTTTTCATGTCAATCTTATTTACTCCCTTTATGAGCAAGTCCTTTGGAGGTCAGAACTCAATTATGATGATAAAAAGAAGTTAAGATAAGTTCCCAAGTAGCCACACCTTCAAATGGAAAAGAGAGTCAATATTAGGTTACACTAGCTTGAATTCATGAGAAAAGAGATGTAAAAGGAATTTTAAGAAGTATCAATTGTTAAAATTAAAAATAGATGTGACAGGATTTAAGGGTGGAAAATATGAGACTGTTCCCACAGTTTGATGAATTATGCAAGAGTACAATGTCTAGCTTTAGGAAGGTGGAAATTATGAAGCATAGCTTAGTCTGGCTGAATTCAGTGAAATGACATCAAACTTAATTGCTTCTGGGACAGGCACAAACTTGCTTACAGATGATCAATATGGTTTTGTAAATATGATGAATAAACAAAAGCTCTATCCAGCAAAAAACATTGGCATGAGGAGGGATCATTGGAGACTTCCACTTTATTTCCACAACTACTGTTATGACTTTACAAACAAGATCACAATTTCTGTCATCCCAAGTCAATACCCAGCCTAACTCCAACCCAGGAGCTACAGAGATTCTATTCCATTGTGCCATTTCTTCGTTTAAGGGTTGCCAAAATAAATTCAGTCTTTACTGTGTTCTCTGGAAGATGTGGGGACCCATTCTCTGATTGCCTCTGACTTCATTTCCTACTTAGCTGATACTGTGACTGCCTTAGTCATATAAGCTGAAATTTTCAACTGTACCAGATGAGGTCTCTGCATTTCTTTCACTTTCCCTGGAGTGTTTTTCCAGTGGTTATGAAGATGCTTTTATACTTCAAGTGCCTCAGGTCCCCTTCATGAGTTAAAGGCATCCCTAACCTTCTTTGTACCCCTCTCCTTTTCTGTAGTCACCATTCTACTCATCATTCAGCACTGAATGATATTGCTCATGTTTCTTTGTTCATCTCCTTACTCTCTCCATGTTAATGGAGCAATTTAAATGGTATATAATTCTTGAAATTTGGGCTGCATTTTGTTAGAAGAGAGTTTTCTTATATGGAATGTTGGTGTCATGAGGGATTAAGGTTCAGTTTGTTCTTGTATATTCATTTAGCAACCACAAGTAATGTCATTAATTTGTGCCTTTTTAGCTGATACCAGCATATTCATATTGACCACAGGCAAAGGACAAAGCAAAATAGGGCAGGTGGGAAATATTGAGGAAGTCTGCAATACAAATATCAAATGTTACTTTCTTCCACTACTCTTTGGTCAAAATGCAGTTCTATGGACATATTCTTATAGAAAACCCCTGACAATCTACTTCAACTATCCTTTGAGAAAAAAGATCTAGGGTGAATTACACTGGGACTTCCAAGCAGGTTCTAGGCTCTCTGAGTCATCTGAGACAGTAAAAGGAGCAGGAGGCATAGGAGCAAACTGGGGAGAAGAAAGAAAAGATGGAAAATGAGGAGCAGGAGACAGAAAGAAAAGAAGATATAGTTGGAACCGAGCTAACTAAATTCTATAAAATGCACTCTAGTACAAAGGAAAAGATACATTTCATGGTAGCAAGAATTTTGTTTGCACTGCTATTGCATCTCCTCTGAAACGTTATTTTACGTATAACATTCCAACACAGAATGTACTGTGTTGTAGCTATATATGTGTATATACATATTGTTGTGGGTTTAGTCTAATGTTACATAAATTATGTTGATTTGGACCCCAAATTGCACAAAAATACACAGGTAAGATGATGAGGGATCCTGTCTGCACTTGGTATTGATTGGTAAATAAATTTGCCAGTGGACAATAGCCTGGCAGAGAGATAGAGGCAGAACATTAGGGTTCCAGGGCAAGGGTCTGAGGAAGAAACAGAAGGAGAGAGCAATCATGCTGGGAAGGTGTAGATGCCAGGTCTGAGAGAGGCTGTACTGAGACTTTAGCTGTGATATAGGTGCTGGGGAACTCAGTGTGAGAGGGCTGTAGGTCTGGGTCAGGGTCAGCTAAGATGGAATATCCATTTTTTTTTGTAAGTAATAACTCAGGGATATTGAAAGGGAGAGTGTTAGCCACAATGAGGTTTGGAAGTAGTCCAGCCATTGAGCTTCTAAGTCATATTAAAAATATAAAGCTGCATGCATGTGTCTTCCATTTGGAAACTCTGACCTTTGGGGTAAGTAAAAGCACCACCACCGCTGACCGGACTATTTGAGTGGAGTTATTTGGGTTCAAAAACAACAGATATGTGCTATAAAAGAATGTATGGTTTATATATGTGTATATATAAATATAGATAGATAGATAGATAGATAGATAGATAGATAGATAGATAGATGCATGCATGCATACATACATACATACATACATACATACATACATAATTCATATATTTAAAGTCATTATAAAATTGGATATGCTACATTCAGCATAATGTATATGTGTATATGTGTGTGTGTGTTTGTGTATATTTAAGTTAACATGTGTCTAAAGTAAATATAATAGTCTCATAGTTAATTGAGGCTTAATTAAATCTTTTAGGCAGTGGTCTATATGGTTAGATTGAAATATTTACAAAATAATTACATATTATTAGCAGCTCCAATATCACAACTATATTGAATTGTGATCAGTGGCTCACTGATATAAACAATATTCCCAACTTCTCAGGGCTTGGGAGAACAGAGGAAAGATTTCAGTCGCATGCATCATACATTTCATGGTGTCATATAGTGCCATCAGAAATACCCTGCAACATAATTGAATCAATAAGAAATATAGGTGAGATCAGTGCACTTGCTTCACGATTGCCTTTTAATAAAATGTTAAGCACCCTTCCTAAAGGTGTGTGATCAAGAGTAGGCTGGTAAGACAATGGAAAAGAAATGCTTTCCATGGTCATCAGGACTAAACCTAACCAACACTCATGCTAACTAAAATTCTATAATGTTTGCTTTTATTTTATGAGTACATAACCATCCATGCTATACATAAACAAATACAACTAAGGTCCATTCAGTCTTATTAAAAAGCTTGATTTTTATTTTCTAGTGTTTGCACTATTACACTCAGAATCATGCTTGCAGGCCCATTTAATAAGCATTTTACCTTCTCTTCTACATCCTAATAAAATAGGGCTTATGTATAGGGCTTACAGACTGAAGAAGAAATGCTAAGCTTAAATTCTAATTCAGATATCTATTTGTGTGATGCACCTTAAATGTCACCCACCAAACCCTCCTTCTCAGTATAATAAAACCATGTGTGAATGACACCTTTAGTACAGACTCACAGAGCACAAGTTACATATTGACCTGATGGCTGCCTTTTTAAGAATAGCTCCCCCACTTAGCACAGGAAGAAAATATATTTATGACACAGGGTAATACGTAAAACTTCTCAGATTAGAGAGGCCCTAGATATTTGATATGTATTTTTTTAAAAAAAATAATGCAGAAGTTATTTTTGTAAAAGCTAAAACATAAAATTGTGTCGTTATTTTAAAATTATAAAAGTATCTACTGCTTTGTATTCTAGCTTAAAATAAAGATAAAGGAAGCAGTTATATGTTTCCTAATGTTTCATGAATAAATCAAATACTGATTAACTTAAAACTGATATTTAATTTCAGATGACCGAATCACTGCTTTCCATTAAGTTTTCTTGTTTAATTATTTTGCTTTATTTTTGCATTGTGTTACTGTAAAGCTGACATAATATCTCTCTCATGTTGACAAATGGGAAAGTTGCCATTGTGGTGAACCCAGAGCCATCCTTTCTGTCTATCTACCTGTTTGTGTCTGTTCTTTTTGATTATTTGTTTTTTCTGCATATTTTCTAAAGATTTGAAACAAAGCAATACATTGGACCACAAAATATGTACCTATAATATTGATTTTTTTGAACATTTTACATTTGAAAGAAAACCCTATTCCTTCCAAATTTCAGGAACAATAAAAACAAAAGATACAGTAAGTGCAAAGACTAATCTTTTGGTTATGTTATTGAGTAAATATGGAGTAATGACAAATGAATGAAAGGAAGGAGGACAGGAGTGAAGACGCAGAGAGGGACCAAATGCTGGTGTAGAATCTTCAATTACAATGCCTCACTCTCTACCCATTGGCTAAGTGACTTCATACATTCATCTGATACTTCAGAAATTATTTGATACATTATTTATTACTATTCTTAAAATTACTTTCCATACACTCCAAAACAATGATGAGTGCACATGCCCAATGGTAGCCACATAGCCATTCATACCTGATGATGTGCTACTGTGACTTATAAATGGCGCTTTAAATGCTCTACTATCTCCAACCTTGCTTTCCTGAGCTATAACCTCCTGTCATCAGCATTAATCGTTACAGATATGTGCTTTCCTTCTTAGTGTGCTCTGAAACCATTATTAAAAGTTTCACAAAAATTGTTTTAGCTATGTCCTTGACAAGAAGCAAATGTTGCCATAGCCACAGGTTTAAATTAGTGAAACTATATAATAGAGATAAAGATCATGAGACATATGATTGGTACCCATCAGCATAAAGGGGAATGGTATCTTCAGCGCTCCTGCCCACACTAAGACTCACTATGCACAAATAACAGGCTAAGCTATTTCATCACAATTGCCAAGGACCTAAACAATTTTACATTAGCTAAGAAAGGTTTTTCTATTCTAAGTTTATTTTCTAATTATATATTCTCATGTTTACAGATGTATGTGTAATTAAATATCATGTTTGGACATATAATGGTAACTCATTAGAATGATTATATTTATATAGTAAAATTAAATGAGGATCCCTTTATATAGAGTTGTATTGTAGCATGAAATGGAGTCTATAAACAACTGTTTTTTTCTTTAATTTTTGTTTTAATGTAGCATGCTTTGAGCACTTTTTCTGTCTATTGTGTTTTTAATTTTTTTCTTTAATTTTTTGAGACTATAATATAATTACATAATTTTGCGTTTCTTTTTCACTCTCCAAATCATTCCAACTATCCTCCTTGGTCTCTTTCAAAATCTTCATCTGTTTTTCTTCAATTGATGTTTTACACAGAAACAGAAGCATACACACACACACACACACACACACACACACAAAATTCATTCATAAATATACACACTCATATGTGCACACATGCACACACACATGCACACATTAATAAATGCATAAGTAAACATTCTCAGGCTTATAATATTATCTATATGTACATTTTCAGGTATGACAATTTAATATAGTATAACTGATCATTGTGCTATACAAAGACTATTTCCCCTACTCTCCGAAATCATCGGATGTCTAAATTTCTTTGTGTGTAGTTGAATCATCTTGGGATTTCCCATCCATTTTACCATTTCTGCTGTTGTTTTCCTTATTCAGCTATTCATGGGCAATCATGTTCATGAGACCTAATGGGTATAGCTTCTGACATTCCTGGGAGAAATGTTCTCACACCTAAATCTATTTTTTTTTCTGTTAAAATCCACCACTTCACATTCATTTGGATCTCTTTTGACATTAATATGGGTTATCAGTCCATTTATTTCATCATCCAGTAATCCATGGGTGAATAATGCTAAAGCATAAACATAAGAATCTGTAAATAATCATGTGTAGTAAATGTCATTCCCACTTTCTGTTGAACTAAAAGTTATTTTAAAATGGGGATATTAGATTAATGAAGCACACCTCTTGGTGAATCTGCAAGGTCATATGCAGAGACAATTAGAACATAAGGGCATTGATTTAATGACATGTTTGATGGATCTGATATCTGAATACATTATTCAGACTTAAAGGAACTATGTTAGATGAAGTCAGGTTAGAGAGAGTTTGTGTCCCTTGGAGCATTTCCCTAGAAGTTGCATTTTTCTGTGGCCGATTACTCTGTCCCCACCATCCTACTTTCTGTTCACATGCCTAAGTCCTCCCCATGATGAAGTGAAACTTTTGATACTAAGAAAAACAAAAATAGTCTTTCTCAAAATGTTTCAGGTGGCATATGATCACAGAGACAATGAAACTAAGACAATACTTGAGTTCGAACACATTGAGTGAGAGAAAGGGAACCCTTCATTTGCTTTTCTCTGTTTTTTATTTTTTTTAGCATATTATGTTTGTTCACATCAGAGAATAAAATGATACCTATTCATATTAGTAAGGCCATTGTTTCTCTCCTCAATGTGCATCCACATCTACACCAATCTCCTCCAAAAACAGCTTTAGAATGTCCAGAAATAAAGTTTTAATGATTCTACCAGTACTACTAAACCAGATGACAGGTAAAATGAGCTATTATTCTATTTCAAACCCTGCTATATGTTATTAAGCAACTACAGTTCACATATACTCACAACACAAATATTTCTTCTCCGTTAAGTCTAATTAAACAGCTGTAATTTCTTGGCTCCTGAGACACTGTGTCAAGTTAGAAAATATCTATCAAGTGTCTGAGCAGCCTATTTTTAAATCCTTCAGTGATAATAAACACACTATGTTCAAATGCAGTCTCTGCTATCCTTGGATAGCTTTGAGAGCTAGAAATGTTTCTATGCAGCACTAAAATTGCATTTCCTGTCGCTGCTTTCTTTGGTGCTTGTTCTGTGCCTTAAAGCACATAAAGGAGTTTTAATTACCCAGGAACAACGAGGAAACCTTGATTCCTGTCCAGGTCCACAAATCTGTTCTCTCCAAATCCAGCACCTCATATCCTTGCAGTGTGGTGGGTGCGACATGTCTTCTGGACACAGCCCTGCCAAGTTTGCTCTTCTCACCCTGCTTGCTTTAACCATATGCACTGGTATTTCTGCTGCGTGTCTTTTTGCTTTTAGTCACAAAGTGTTGAGCTCTCTTCTCCCATGACATCACTGCATGACTAGTTTGCCCAAGTAAAACAAGGTTTAATTAAATCTTAATGTTGTGCCCACTCTTTCCAGAGCTAACTGCTATTTTCACTTCCCCTGCCATTAGCAGAATACATAATGAGAGAGTGTGGAGCACAGAATCAGCCCCTTGTATAGAGAGGAGCATTCTATCACTCACTCCCATTCTCTCCCTGGGCTTACTTTTATGTCTCACTAGAACCAGCCTGGACGAAGAGATTATGTGTGTGTTTTCTTGTAGAATATGAAGCAGCACTGCATGAAAATATTATTTAGGGATAAGGAAATCGCTCAGTTAAAAACATGTCTAAGATTGATGCATATAAATCTGATTTCAATCTCCTTAACCCACTGAAAAGAAAATATTCAAATGCAGAAGGAACCATGTGTCTTGTGAACCACCAATGGGAAAGCAGAGGTACTCAGATCAACGGTGCTCACCGGCTAGTCAGCCTTGCCAAATCAGTGTGCTGGCAGTTGAGTGAGAGATTCTGTCTCAGAGAACAAGATAATGACTGAATGAAGGAGATAACTGACCTCTGCATTCACACATACACAAACACATACTGATAAGTTTACAACCATCCACACCGAAAATAACATAGAAAAAAAAGAGGGGACTAAAACACATGAGAATAAGAAATGGACAAAGGCCTTATTCAGTCCACAAGCTTTGGGAGTTTCTACCTCCACCTGCTGTCTGGTTGCTTTTTCCATGCCTACAAACTGTCCAAATGAAAATTTTTAGTCTTCTATGCAAATAACCTATAAAATATTCTCTATTTACCCTGACATAAGTTCTTCATTGCTTTTGATTTTTAATGTCTGGCAAAGCAAACCAACTACCAACAACAAAATTACATAATTATACCACCAAGGTAACTAATTTTCCAATAGGGTCATAAATAATCAGGAGTGATTTATAAATTGGTGATCCCATAAGACTAGTATAACATCTGACCACTGTTTCCCTACAAAAATATAGTATAACCTATGAAACCATAGGTTGACATATTCATGCAGATTGTTAACAAATTCAGCTGTCTCCCAAGCATAGATAAATGTGAAAGTTACTAATTTACAAAGTGTGGATTTGTAACACTAGCTCAATGAACAGGCAAACCTATATATTACTTTACATGTTAATATTGGCTATTATGTTATTTAAGTCTCCTTATTTCCCTGATAAGTAAGAGTTGTTGAGAGTGACTACATAGACCTAACGCCATTTCAGATAAACAAAACAAAACAGGTACAAAATATATCCATTCAAAGATACACAGACCATGATAGTATAAAATAAAATAGTTGGTTGCAAATGTCTCTATTTCCAATTTTCCTATTCAAATGGAATCATTTTATCATGTATATGGAGAACGTTCAGTTTGTGTAGTTTTTGTCTATGAAATGAGTGAGCTTTTCAAGCTCATTAGCACATGTAAAAATTGTCACATCAGGTTACATAATGATTAGTTCTGTTGTTTTTCTCAAAGTAAAGCACCCACAATTACAATTTGAAAACAGAATATTTTTAAAAAATGTAAAAGTGTTGAGTTCTTTATAGATCAAACATGAAAGTGATTAACTTATTTTCATCTTTAGTGAAGCAGTTCCAGATTTGATGCATAGTGTAATGAAGTATTTTTTTCAGTTGATATTGAATATATTAAATATTTAGGAAATGTACAAAGAAAGGGTATAGGAGATTTACCTAGGAAACCTAGCTCAGTGCGTGGATAATTCTAAGCACATGTTAATTGAGTGAGAGCCTGATTTAAGGCCTTGTTCAACTGAATTCTCAGTATTCAAGCCTAGGACATTATACTGTTCTTTAGTTTTTAATATATGCCATAATTTCTATGATTCTAATAAATAATAGAGGTCCCTTTCCATGTCTTTCATTTTCTGGGCTACAACTACAAAGCTCAATGAATTTGAAGCAAATTTCAGACACTGATATCTCTCATTTGGATCTTCACATTTGTTCATGAAAACTGACCACTCTATGCAATCCAGTCACTTTACATGACCCCACAGGCAGAGGTTACAATACAGTCATGAGCAGCCTCTGATGGAAATGATGCTGACACAGCAGCTTTCTGAAAGGCTCTGTAGAGAGAAGTCAATAAAAGGCTCACATTTCTTCCTATGCCATTTCTAAAGCTGTTCCTTGGCAACAACAGTGAGCCTCAATTTGGAGACACAGGTACCTCTACCCTCTACACTCAGCATGGAATTTTTGCCACAACAGCCTCTGGCCTCAAAACCTTTTCTTTATCATCATCATCATCATCATCATCATCATCATCATCATCATCATCACCATCATCATCATCATCATCGTTATCTTTAATCTCTTTTTATAGTCCAGTCATTATCCCCCTCCTATTCTGCCCTCTGACATTTCCTCTTGGCATTCCTCCTCCCTTGTCTCCAAGAAGATGTCCCCAATCCCCACACTCCTCCCATACCATTTCCTGGTCCCCAAGTCTCTCAAGGATTAGGTGCATCTTCCCTCATTAAAGCCAGATCAGAGATTCCTGTGATGTATCTGTTTCGAGGGTCTTGGACCAGCTAATATATGCTGCCCAGTTGGTGGCTCTGTGTCTGAGAGATGTGGAGGTTCGAGGGTTGTTGAGACTGCTGATCTTTCTATGGGGTTGTCCTCCTCCTCAGCCTCTTCCATCCCTTACCTAATTCAAACAAGGGGATCCTCAACTTCAGACCTAAATACTTAAATACCTTTGAAATTTACATTTCAAATGCTATCCCCTTTCCTAGTTTCCTCTCCAAAAATCCCCTATCCCCTCCCCCCCCTCCCTGCTCCCCAACCCACCCACTCCTGCTTCCTGGCCCTGTCATTTCCCTATAATGGGGCATAGAATCTTCACAAGACCAAGGGCCTCTCCTCCTATTGATGGCCTATTAGACCATCCTCTGCTACATATGCAGCTAGAGACACAAGTCCCACCATGTGTCTACTTTGATTGGTGGTTTAGTCTCAGGGAGCTCTGAGGGGTACTGGTTAGTTCATATTGTTGTTCCTCCTATAGGGCTGCAGACCCCTTCATCTCCTTGGGTACTTTCTCTAGCTCCATACTTCTTAGATAGTCATGATTGTAACTGTATTCAAGTATAAAACCTTTGTACAATCTATGCTCAGCATGCAATGGCATTCCATGAGTTCTCCTGAGGCAGACTGCACAGTTAGAGTTGCTTCATATACTTGTGGTTTTCTATAATCAATGAATGTAGAATCACTAAAACATCACCCTTGAGGTGCCACATACAGCTTAATGATTACTTTGGGCCTCTGATGTCCTTAAGTTGTATCACTATATAAACTGTGTCACAGTTCTGCCCAAATTAGTTCACTTACACTGAATATTGTTAATGTCAGTGAAAACTTATTTCTAACATGCGAAGTGGCAATAAATGACACATCAGCTGATTTTTAAAAAGCCATGGATGATCCTAATGAACATTACTACTTTAGTGACCAGCAATTCTCAAATTAAAATAAATTAGTAACTATTTCTCAAATTTGACTTTTCAAATAGCTTAATACATGTTCATGTAACCTGGAATTTGATACCTGATCTCTTCTTTCTCCAGGTCAAATTGAAACTAGTGGAATTCTTATAATCCATCTTCTATATTGAATAAGCTTGAAGTTGAATATATTTTAATGCCAAGGTCAGTTTTAGAATTCTGCAATGATGTTCACTCTGTCTGGGAAATAGTGCATCTTAAAACTTTTTTACAAGTTTGAGTAGTTTCAAATTTAGAGAGAGTCACAAATTCTTGCCAATCAAAGTATCATAAAAAGAAAATGTCAAGCTTTGAATCTAAAGAGTTGTATTTCACTGCAGGATTCATTCACTTCAGGGTTAAACAAATGTGTCCAAACATATAATCCTTATTAGAATATTAGCCCATCAATTTCCAAACATTTTTCTTACTGTCTTATAGAGCTTTTCTTACTCAATAGTTCCTCCTCACATATTATTAAAATTAGATTTCTGGTAGGGACCATGCCTTTGTTAATCATCTTGCTATCATAGGAACTAGTACTCTTCTTGAACATATTAGGCATTTGTCTTAGTCAGAGTTTCTATTCCTGGACAAAACATCATGACAATGAAGCAAATTGGGGAGGAAAGGGTTTATTCAACTTATAATTCCATACTGCTGTTCATCACCAAGAAAGTCAAGACTGGAACCCAAGCAGGTCAGAAAGAAGGAGCGGATGCAGAGGCCATGGAACAATGTTCTTTGCTGGCTTGCTTCCCCTGGCTTGCTCAGCCTGCTCTCTTATAGAACCCAAGACTACCAGCCCAGAGATGACACTGCCCACAATGGGACCTCCCCCCACACCCTTGATCACTAATTGAGAAAATGCCAGCTGGATCTCATGGAGGCATTTCCCCAACTGAAGCTCCTTTCTCTGTGATAATATTCAAGTTGACACAAAACTAGCCAGTACAGTGTTCTTGTACAGCTGTTAAAAAGTTTAAGTGAGAGTTGTAAAATTCAGATAGTATATAGTCAGCTCACATCTCCCCTTTTGTTCCACATGAAAAGAAAAGCCATGAGTGTCGGGATCATTTAAGTCTAACTTTATCCATTGTCTGACTGTCTGTCTATTTTTTGTATGTTTTTAATCTGACATGTAAAGGTCCACTTTATCATCTGAAAATGTTATAAAGAAAGACATACCCACTTTTCATCCATTCACTGCACCATATCAGGATAAATACTTCTTAAATATGACTGTCTTAAAGCCCACCAATAATTCTGCACCAGTTTAATGTAAGGAAAGCATCCAAAATTCTTAGCATATTAAATTGTTTGTATGAATTAATCCCTAAACAACTATGTATGTTAATTTGATATTTCACATATATATATATATATGTGTGTGTGTGTGTGTGTGTGTGTGTGTGTGTGTGTGTGTTTAATTTATCTCAAAATCATCATTCTGCATTCCAGGTTCACTGAAGAAATGGTATAAGATTCTCTCAGACAATCTTTCCTGATCTTGAGACCTGCTTTTCCTTATTTGACTAATTTTAATTTGTATTTTAAGGCAGCACTCACTGTGACATCTTTAATCATAAACTTTTTCATATTATTCTGATTCTGTGTATGAGAACATGGAATAGAAAATGAGTTCCTGGAAGAAGAATGTGTGAAGATTTAAAGCAGCCTGCTGTACAGAGTAGGGTCTCCAGAAATAACTAATGAATAGCTGTAACTTCATGAAGAACTTATAAACTCTCCTGCTAAAAGTACTTCCATTCTTGACAATTATCTATGAAAAAATGCAATTGCAGAACACACTTTACATTCTTTGTGATAAAGAACTAATTGTATCACTGTTGATGTCAATATACACCTTCACCCACCTAAAAATTCTCTGGCACTAGAAATACATGAATACTGGAATCTGATGATGAGACTAGAGGGTGAGTCAACAGACCACATTCCAAGTTGGCAATAACAGAACCCAAGCTTCCAAAGCCCGTAATTTAAGTTAAGCTTCTCATTAATCTAAATGTTAATGTAAATATAAAATATGACACATTGATTTGGAACTCTTTTATGTGAATATTGTATAACTGAGCTCTCTAACAGAAGAACCCAAATGGACATCTCATAACAACTGATTTCAATCAAGTGAAAATGTGACTATCTTTTATTCTTTTTCTTTCATTGCTTTTTTTTTGTTTTGATTTGCTTTGTGCATGTGTGCATGCACACAAACTTACATGCGCACACACACACACACATGCACAGGCACACACACACATGAACAGGCACACACACACACACACACACACACACACACACACACACACACCATTTGCTTCACTAAAAAATCATAGCAATACAGTTCCCTAAGCAAGACCTGCACAATGACATGACAACATGGATGGGGGAAATCTTATAAGACCCAGCCCCAAGTGAAACATTAAGACAATTAATGGCTGCTTAGAGAGGAGGGAGGAGCTTTCTGATAAGTTGTCCTGATATCATATGTAGACAAACAAGTATAAGTGGATTCCTGTGTAATTGTGTGTGGGGGGGGGGGGGTGAGAGAGAGAGGGGGGAAGGGAGAGAGAGAGAGAGTGAGAGAGAGAATGTAACAAAAATAAGCAAGGAAGAAGTCATGAATTTGAGAATTAACACAGGAGCATAAGAGGTATTGTAGGGGGATTGGAAGGAATGAAAATGATGTCAGTAGAGTACTCATACATGAGATGCTTGAAAATAAAATAAGTTGAAAGAGTCTTTGCAAATGAGAGCAGTAACCTTGGATAGTGTTGAGCACATTGGTTTCTTAACCTATTCTTTACAAGTACTGAATGGGGAGTTTAGTAGTTTAATTTTTTCCTTGTTTTTCTGAGGAAACAAAAAATGAAAGTATCAAGACTGATTAATTGAGTACTGTGTGGTTGATAAAAATTGGCTGAATTTTCTTCTATTAGGTTATATTTTTATATTAATATTAAGTTGGTTATATATGCTTATAAACACATATACACAAGCATGTGTATAATGGAAATGGAATTTACAAAAGACATTATATTAGGTCCACCAAAAATAAGTCATAAAGATGATTATGATGATTATGGTGAAGACAATAATGTTATCTGTAAACTCTTTCCAGATACTAATTCAGCCAAGGAACTTTTAAAAAATTGTCATAGTTTGATTCCTACAACAGCAGTGGAAGGAATTGGGTCTTTTTTTGTTGTTGTTATTATAAGTTAAGATAAATAGGTAAAATGTTTCTAACCCTTCTCAAATTTTGAAGCAACTTTGTTGAGGCCAATGAAATTGAATATAAGGACCACTAGAAGGTGAGTCATTGAGTGTGGCCAGATGGAGTCATCCAACCTCAAACTGCCAGGATGCAAGAAATATGAAGTAGAGGCACATGCGCTGGGCAGTCAGTCCCAGATCTGCTCTCAGCTATGCTGCTTTTTTCATGCTTAGAAACTAAATTAACCATCTATGCCTTTTGGTTTCTTAATCATTAAAAGAGAAAACATGGTTCAGATTTTGTTTTGTTTTGTTTTGTTTTTTTCCAGAATAGTTAGGAGGCTTAATTTTTAAGTAATGTGGAAAATTTAGTTCAGAGTTTGAGGCATAAAACACATTGACATTCCCCTTCTTTCTTTCAGCAATGGCAGGGAATAAATATGATCAGTCAGTGTGAAAATTCTCCTTGGGAATAATGATTTCTGCAAACATTCGGTTCTTAAATTTAGGAATCAATTCTGTTTGGGCAAGACAAAGGCATGAAATACCAATTAGATGTGCATCTTTGATTAGATATGCATCTTTGAATGGATATGCATCTTTGATTAGAACTATTTTTCCTTGATTGGAGACAGAAACCTAAAAAAAAAAATCCAAAACCAAACCAAATTTAGCCAAACAAATTAACAAACACATGCTACCCCTGTAAGCTATTTTGTGACTCGCTCAATGTTTTTCTGATCTCTTCAGAGTTCAAACCTTTGTCGTTCATAAGCATAACTAGACAGCTGAACTACTAACTACCAGTTGCAACAAAATTATTTCAATTTTCTGATTTAAAAAAATGCTAAATTTCAACAAGCAGACTTTTGAGATTGTGTTTTTTTGTTTGTTTGTTTGTTTGTTTTTACAAATTGGTATGTGAACCCCAAGTCAAGTGATTAAAGCCATCTTGGTACTATTTGTTTGTAATTAATTGAATATAAACAGGGAAGCCAGAAGATGTTTGTTCATAGTTTATAAAAATTCCCTTATGCAAACATGAGCATTTTGCCCCAAATTATTACTGTGACAAATAATATTCTTTAAAGGAAAATGAAAGAACTTGAGAGAAGGCCACAATTCAGTCTTTTTTTTTTTTTTTTTGTCCTGAGATTGTGTTTTATGTGCCCCCAGAATGACCTCCAACTTTCTATATGCCCAAAGGTGATCTTGAACTATTGATCTTCCTGTTTCCATCTACTGAATATTAAGACTACAAGTATACCCTACTTCAACTAGTTTATGAAATTCTAGGAATCAAACCCAGGGCTTCATGAACGATAGATAGGAAAGACTCTTAACAATTGAGCTACACCTCTGGGTATTTAAAGTATTTTTGAATTAAAAAAAAAAAACATAATTTGTGTTGGAGAGCAGGGCAGGGGGAGGGGAGGGTGTAGGGGACTTTTGTAATAGCACATGTATGAAATGTAAATGTATGTATGAAATGTAAATGAAGAAAATACCTAATAAAAATTAAATACTCTCTGAAAAAAAAAAAAACAACAACCAAAAAAACCCCATAATTGTATCAGTTCTTCCATTTCTTTCTTTCTTCCTATTCCTCCAATGTCTAAAGCCCCTTCCCTCCTAAAAGTGTTCTCTCTTCTTCTTTAGCAGTTATACATACATACATACATACATACATACATACATACACACACACACACATACACATACATACACACACATATACACATACACACAGAACTACATCCTGCTGAGTCTGTACCGTGTTGGCTGGTTGTATAATTTTCTAGGACTGACTACTTCATTGATGTAGGATAACCCATGAGAAGACACATCACTGGCGAAGACAAAACTCTCCCTCCCACAGCAACTGTTACTTGAATGTAGCTTATCATCTAGGATTGATGGCCCGTAAAGTTTCTCTTAATACTTTGGGATATTTGTTGTAATTATTTAGGAATTGTTTGTACAACCAGATGGTTGTGGATTTGCTGTCATGGCTAGAAGGCACACTCTTAGAGCAGATTTCCAGTTCCTCTGGCTTTTAAATATTCCAGGTCTCTCACTGGAGATGTTCCTTGAAGCTCAGGTAAAGGAGTTATGTTGTAGATCTAGCCATGTGAATGGACTCCCTTGTCTGTTTTTAATTGCATTTGACTATGTGCTGTTTTCTATAATGTCACCATTCAGCTGAAAAATAAAGCGGTGCTCCTTTAATAAGTGGTCAAATCTATACTTACTGTAGTATAGTAATAATTATTTAGAGTATTGTTAGGAATTATACTGCTCTAGGAAAGTAGAGGTAGCAGGCTCTCCTCTAACATCCATGGGCGTAGTAACAATTTTACACAATATTCTTTCTGCTTGAAGGAGAGAACTTTAAGATTCTGTGAAGTTTAGAACAAGCTTCAAAATTGCTTACTAATTATTGTATGGAAAATTGTACCCAGTTGTAATGTTTACTTAAATATTTTTCTTTGCCTATATTTTTATTCCTATATTAGACTGATATACTACAATTATAGTGTTGACTTCCAGTACTTATTAACATACTTACTTGTATATTTACATAGGAAAACATATTGGGAAGTGAACCTGAGTCTTCATGTGTACTAACCAAGCACTCAACCATCAAACTACACTCTCAGTCCTGATTTTCTAATGTTTTAGGTGGGTTTAGCGATTAGAGTTACAACAATTAATTAACTGCAGTTAAAGTCAAAAGAAAAGGAAAGAAAGCCTCTCATGTTTTTGCATAACTGTTATTTATACAATGTTTCCCCAATAGAATTCATATAATACACATCCAACAATAAAACACACTGAAATTTGACAGAGAAATGAAAGACTAATAAAATCAGGGATGACTAAACTTGAGCAAAGGAGCATGCATAAATATGTGTAACAGGATAATTACAAGGATGTATATGAGGAGTTACCTTATTTTACCAATATTTAAATTGACTAGTCACCCCGGGCTTGGTGGTGCATGCCTTTAATCCCAGCACTCAGGAGGCAGAGGCAGGTGAATTTATGAGTTCAAGGCCAGCCTGGTCTACAAAGTGAGTTCCAGGACAGCCAGGGCTATACAGAGAAACGCTGTCTTGAAAAAGAAAAAAAAAAAAAAAATCGACTATTCACACATTAGAGAACAATGGACGTTCTGACATTTCCAATTATAGAACTCTGCTATGAATGTGGAATAAGCAGGCATATCAGACCCTAGATTTGTCCTCATTCATATGTTGTAATTTAAAATTGATCTTTGTATTATTCTCTCCAGGTGTGAAGAAACATCACCCGTAGAGATCCAGGACACGTATTTTACTTCTTTGAATTCTCTCAAGAAGAGAAGAGCCAGAAAGACACACTTTAAGGTATGCTCAAGTCACTTGTTATCCATCTTAGGACTTACATAAGAACTGTATATGTTAGGGAGAGGATGAGGTTGAATATTTGTAAAGAACCTCAAATAGAGGACCAGTAACAATTTGTAACAAAGACAAACTTTCTCAAGTTTAGTACCAACTTTAGGTAGACTTGCTTACCAGGGTCATATTACTCTTTGTCATCAAAGATTAATGGAGGGATCTGGCACAAGGAACAGAGACATGATTCTATTACAGTTTTCATCATTTCCTATAATATTAAGATAATTTGAGGGGGGTTATAGAAAGAGCCAGGGCACTGAGATGCTTCCACACTTAAGAAAAATGTCACATATTTGCCCATATTTTAATCAGCTTCTTTCTAGATGTGATGTTTTTTTCAGTACCACCAAAAGCTCTCTCTGTTACATTGCAGCTGGTGCTGATGGCAGCATGGTAACCAAAACCATTTGCGATCTTATCCATATTTTAAATGTAGAAGGCCAGTGGAAGAATTTTTTAATTGTCATAATATGCTATTAAATTATTATTCAAAGCATTTGAAGGAAACAGTTTATAAATATAGTAAGTGACCTTAGCTAATGCCCTAATATGCTAGTTTTAATGGGAATTTGAGGATCTACTTTAATAAGTTATATATGAGTTTAGATTTTATTTGCAAGCAAAAATGTATCTAAGTAAAAGAATATATTTAAGATAGTGAAAAGGAGTAATAACTTTAAAACAAAGCAAAGTAACCGTGTGGATGTGGGACTATAAACAAAGGAAAGGATTTAGAGCATGTGCCAGGACCCACTGCATATTGACCCTGCATTGTCTGTAGGTCAGTGGCTTTCAAACTTCCTAATGCCATAACTCTTTAATAGAGTTCGTTATAATGTGGTGATCACCAATCATAAAATTAATTTTTGCTAGTTCAGAATTGAAATTTTTCTTTCATGCATTGAGTCATGATTTAAATATCAGATACATGGGGTATGTGAATTCCAAGGTGGTCAGGACCAAGAGATTGTGAAACACAGGTCTTAGAGGAACAGGGTTTATGTATTTCATACTTTTTTTTTTCTTTAATTGAGGCTCAAAAACATTCAATTCAAAGTAACTTCACTGTGGTCATTTTATAGAATTAAATTTTGGATTATATTCCTACCTGGGCTAAAATATCAGAAGATAAAAATCCAAGAGATTTGACCATTTGGCAAACTTTCTCAAGTTTAGTACCAACTTTAGGTAGTCCTCTCCTACCACACTATATTCACTGAAGGAGCAGAGACTGTTAAATGACTATGTCTTTGAAGAATAGTGACCATCAGGAAGGAGAGGATCTTTTATAGATTTAATTATATCATAAGTATATAGAATCATTTTTAGATTTATATACTTGAGTGTGGAAACTAAAGTTCTGGATAACTTACAAACCACTTGATATTCTTACTCAGCTATTAAAAACAATGAAATTTGTAGGCAAATAGATGGAATTAGAAAATATCATCCTGGGTGAGGTAACCCAGTAAAAAAAAAAGAACATACACAGTATGCACTCACTCATAAGTGGATATTAGCCCAAAAGCTCAGAATACCCAAGATACAATTCACAGACTACAGGAAGCTCAAGATGAAGGAAGACCAGAGTTTGGATGCTTCAGTCCTTCTTAGAAGGAGGAGCAAAATACTCACAGGAGGAAATTGTGTGACAAAGTATGGAGCCTAGACTAAAGGAAAGGCCTTCTAGAGATTGTTCCACCAGGGAATCCATCCCATATACAGTCACTAAACCCAGATAATATTCTGGATGCCAACAAGTGCTTGCTGACAGGAGCCTGATATAGTTGTCTCCTAAGAGGCTCTTCCAGAGCTTGACAAATACAGAGGCAGATGCTCATAGCTAACCATTGGACTGAACACAGGGTCCCCAGTGTAGGAGTTAGACAAAATACTGAAGGATCTGAAGACATTTTCAACATAGGAAGAACAACAATATCAACCCAACAAGACCACTCCCCTCCCCTGTCCAAGCTCCCAGGGACTAAATCACCAACCAAAGAGTACACATGGAGGGACCCATGGCTCCAGGTGCACATTCAACAGAGGATGGCCTTGTTAGACATCAATGGGAGGAGAGGCCCTAGGTCCTGTAATGGTTAGGGGAATGTAATTCCCAGTGTAGGGGAATACCAGGGCAGGGAGATGGGAGTGGATGGGTGGATAGGGGAGCACTCTCAAAGAAGCAGGGGGAGGGAGGATGGGATAGGGGGTTCTGGAGGGGAAACTGTGAAAGGGGATAACATCTGAAATGTAAATAAATAAATTATTCAATTTTTAAAAATGAAAGCTTTCCTCTCAAAAATCAAAACAAACAAAAACAAACAAAACAAAACAAAACAGAACAAAACAAAAACTCGCCAAAAGTAGAAAAGCATGCTTTCTCATCTTCAGCCAATTCAAGTACAAAGTAGAAATACTTTCCATGTAAAATCCATCACAATATTTATCAAAAAGGCACCATTTTGTAGTAATGCTTCTTAGTTATTGTTCTACTGCTATAAATAAATATCATCACCAACCCAGCTTATAAAACAAAGCATTTAATTAGGGCATTGCTTACAGTTTCAGAGGCTTAGTCCATGATTATAATGGTGGAAATCCTGGTGGCAGGCAGCCAGGCATGTTGTTGAAGCAGTTACTAAGAGTTTACATCTTACCTACATGCAGTGGGTAAGATGGATGTTTGAAACCTCAAGGTCCATTCTGCGGGCCACACCTTCTCCTACAGGGTACTACTTTTTAAGCCTTCCTAAACAGTACACCAACCAAACATTTAAATATTTGAACCAATTTGGACCATTTTCACACTTTCACATTTCACTTTCTGGGCCCCATAGATTTGCAGCCCTATCATAACGCAAAATGCATTCAGTACAACCTCAAAAATCCACACATTCTTTCACAATCACAAGACTAAGAAAAAGTCTAAAGTCCAAAGTCTTTTATGAGAAACAAGGAAATCTCTTAAATGAAAACCCCATATAAAAGCAAAAAGAAAATGATATATTTCCAACATAAAATTGTTCAGAATATACATAAACATTCCAAACGGGAGGAAATGGCAAGCCGTGAGAATATACTAAACCAAATTAAAGCTGAAAGCTAGCAGGGTAAATTTCCTAATCCTGTACATCCATGTCTGGGGCTATGTGGCTCATCAGATCTCCCACCCCTTCCAGCGCTGTTGAATGCAGCACAAAGCTTTCTCTTGACCTGGTGCCAGACCTTGTCTGCAGCCCTTCTTGGCAGGGATCCACAGTGCTGGCACCTTCAACTTCTTTGGGTCTCCAACACAATTTAGGCCTTACCTTCA